>JAOPJI010000016.1:3359764-3385339 GCA_027122695.1 Merluccius productus
TGTGTGTGTGTGTGTGTGTGTGTGTGTGTGTGTGTGTGTGTGTGTGTGTGTGTGTGTGTGTGTGTGTGTGTGGTCTGTGTGTGGAATTGAAGGTCTGTCTGTGCATCTAGATGAGAAGGAGCTGAAGGTCTGTCTGTCTGTCTAGATGAGAAGGAGCTGAAGGTCTGTCTGTCTGTCTAGATGAGAAGGAGCTGAAGGTCTGTCTGTCTGTCTGTCTAGATGAGAAGGAGCTAAAGGACTGTCTGACGGTGCTGGTGGACGACCAGCAGAAGCTGTCCGTGCAGACGGCCAAGAGCACGCTGTCGGCCCAGCGTCTGAGCCGGCGGCTGGTTATCCTGGAGCGCTACCTCATCTCCCTCAGCCACAACATGATGGAGGAGAAGGACAAGGCCCACTGGAAGACCCCGCCCACACCCCCGCCGCCCACCACAGACAACAAGAGGTACGGTCGGTCGAATGTCTTGGACTTCGTCTGCCTCGATCCGAAAAACACCACCAAATTTAAATGTATATGTTCCCCCCACTGTACTTCAAGTTCTGTTCACTGAATAAGCTCTTGAAATGGGATAATAATGATAATAAATATATTATTAACTAGGGATGTCACAAGTGAGTGACATCACACCCGGTGTTAAAATAGAGGCCCTTTTAATAATATCAATAAATTGCTTCTTTAAAAGGTAGTGGTGCTCGGTATGACTTCTTAATGTCAGGAATGTAAACAAGCCGACCGCCAGAAGGCTCTGTATTACTGGAACATGGCCTAGTACAACCTAGCCAGCAGCAGGAAGAAAGGGTACCGGCGGGGGTATTAAAAGTATTACAAATGTCATCTTAAATATCACTTGCATAGGTCTTAAAATATAATTTTGCAAATGTCGGGAGAGCAAAATCGGTATTCAATTGTGTTCTAAGTGGTATTAAAAAAGGTTTTAAAAAGTCTGAAATTGAACTGGTTGAAATGTGCGGATAGCCTGGGAGAGTAATGTGTGTGTGTGTGTCTCTGTGCGTCCAGCCCTCGTCCCCCGGCCAGTAAAGGTGTGGAGGGCCTGGCCAGAGTGGGCTCCAGAGCGGCGCTCTCCTTCGCCTTCGCTTTCCTCCGCAGAGCCTGGAGATCAGGTAAGCATGGGCTGGGAGGTGAGGTGAACGGAGCGGTCTTTTGTCGCCGCTTTGTAAGACGAGAACAGAAACCATGCTTTGATTGACAGCTGTCGTCTGTAGGACACGCTGTTGTCCACAGCAGACGGCACAAGACGGGTGTGTTACGCAGCACTCTGTCCTCACCATCAGGTGGTGGGCTTTGGTTGGATGGTGGTGGTGGTGGTGGTCAGTCTGTTCAGGGGGGGGCGGAGGGACCCTGTGACCCGGCCTGTCTCTCCAACAAACCCTCCTTCTGGAGATCATAAAGACAAAGACAACCTCTGGACCTGGGGACCAGCACTGCTTTACATTCCACCAGATAATCCCTCCCATCTAAAGATTCCCTGTTGGCTAAAATCTTTTCTTAGAGCGTTGCCAGTTGGAGAAGGACATGTCACCATAATGTAATAATAAGCCCTTTTAATAGCTCAGTTCTGTGGTCACACACCAACCTAGTTACGTCAATTTTATTTTTATGTTTTGTAACTATTTTGAGAAAGATATTCACCAATGATTGCTTAAATGATATCACATTTTCCTTAGGGGGCTCTTCTTGTCCTCTGAATTCTAATATTGACTCAAACCATTGATGTATTTTATTTCAATGTATCCAACAATAGCCACTTCACATTGCGCTCGTTTAATTAGCTTAGCATGCAGGGATGCTCCGTTTTAGCGGGGCTACAGGGACTGTAGGGACTGTGAGGACGAGGCCCTGGTCTCTCTCTCTCTCCTGGCTGTAAGCGTCTGGTAACCCGAGCTCTGATGCTGTTAAGCCCCAAGTCGACAACCCCTACTGGTCTGGCTGCGTCCACCAGGCGGTTGCATGTCGGATGCAGCAGAGGTGAATGAGGCGAGATGAATCACCTTGAGGGGTCAAAGTACATGTAGACATCAAAAGTGGAGAAGCAACATCAGTCTATATGCATGTCTATGCGTTCCATCAATCTACTGGTTAGCATCTATGCTAACCAGTTTAGCACCCCTCTTTGCTATCGTTGATGTATTTTGACAACTTTTCAGTTGTTCTATCCCTAGAGGCTTTGCTTATGTCCAAGCTTGAAGTCATGACATTTCCTATAATCAGGGCCAGAGCACTTCATAGGCAGTCAAAAAGAGTTACCGGTTGAATATCCACGCTTCTCTATCGACACAGCGCTGCGGTGTCCTTGAACAAATCATTCACCCCTTAACTGGTCCCCCCCCCCCCCCCACACAAAATAAATAAATAGTCGCATGGCTGAACAGCTGCCGGCGTGTGGGAGCATGTGTGTGTGTATGAATGAATGCATGTGTGAGTGTCTGTGAATGTGTTTGAGTGTGTGAATGTGGGGCGTTAAAGTTTAAGCACTTTGACCTTGAGTAGCTATGAGGGGCCACGGGGTCAGAAGCGTGCTCCATAAACACAGTCCATTTCTGAAGCACCACAGCGCTGTTCTGTAACACTCCCGTCTGGTCTTTATTTAACCCCTGGTTCTGCCAATCCAGGGGACGATGCGGACCTCTGCAGCGAGCTGCTCCAGGAGTCGCTGGACGCGCTGAGAGCCCTGCCCGAGGCCACGCTGTTCGACGAGGGCACCGTCTCCTCCGTGTGGCTGGAGGTGGTCGAACGGGCCGCCAAGTTCCTCAGGTGGGGCGCCGAGGAAGGCTTCGGACCACAGCATACAACTCGACTAGATATTATTACACGGCTTTGTTGAATACTTTGTTGATTCTGTTTGGACAATTACGGCGTTATACGGTCCGATATGTCTGAATAGCAGGCCACTGCTGTGGATAACAGACTAACAGACACACAGTAAATCAATAAAATGTAATAATAATTTGTTTAACCGGTATTTCATTGTGATGGTATGTGTGTAACTGTGTTTTATGTGTTGTTGACAGTGATGTCCATGGAAGTGCCAGTGCCAAAGGCAACATTCCCCTGCAGGACCAGCACCTGGCCCTGGCCATACTGTTGGAGCTGGCCGTCCAGAGGGGCACCCTCGGGTAGGGCTCTGTTCTACACTGCTTCACCACCGGGGGTCATGTTATGATGATGAGCCATTTCAAAATCTATCCTTTTGTGATGTCACAAGTAGGAGTGGACACTCCCACTTCTGATGTGAGCCATTGTAAGCCGTTTCCAAATCGACCCCTTTTGTGACATCACAACTGGATTGGAGCTTCCGCTCCCGCTTGTCACCGCGGTTCAGTTAAGAGTACTTGACTATTAGGGGTGCAAGAAATACCCCAAAAACTCGAATCGAATACACGGCCCAAATCTCGTGTGCTCGTTTTTGTTTTTGTTTAAGTCTGCGATTTTTCCACCAATGTACACATATCGAAAGTCGAAAATGGTTTCCATGGACGACTTCCCGGATGGTTCTGTGTAACAAACCATCTGAGAAGCACGTCAGGTTACATTTTGCACCCCTACTCTCCTTATCGGTAAAGTTTGACCGTTAGGGTGACTCCTTAACGGTGTTTCCTCTGGTTCCTGCCGTCCCGCAGCCAGCTGTTGTCTGCTGTGCTGCTGCTGCTGCGTCTGTGGGGCAGCGGCACGCGGGAGATGGACAACGAGCGGTCCACGCAGGGCACCAGCGCCCCTCTGCTGCCCCTCCTGCAGCGCTTCCAGAACATTCACAACAGCAAGGAGGAGCCCATCCCCGACGACCAGCCCGAGGTACACAACCAAACGGGGTCACGGTGAAGGGTTCTGTTCGCTTTGGACCGAAGCATGCGCTAAATGATTCAATAGTCAATAGTGACACACGCATATTGTATGTGTTCTCAGATCCTGACGGCCCCCCTGAGCCCCAACGAGTGTTTCCTGCGCTACCTGACGCTGCCCCAGGACAACGACCTGGCCATCGACCTGCGCCAAACCGCCGTGGTCATCATGGCCCACCTGGACCGCCTGGCCGCGCCCTGCAGCCCCCCCCACTGCAGCTCGCCCACCTCGCACAAGGTCAGCGGCACTGTAACCTTGATGACCACGCTTGGGCGTAAAGGCCCACGATGCATTGCTGCACCTCCTGATTTGTCTGTCTTTAAAACTGTTGATTGCAGTCTTGGAGATAAATACCTTGATTTGTAGTCTGAATGAATTCCCATGAGAATATATGCCCTTAAAGTGATCAACATATGAGGTTTGACATGTCAGTGAGAAAGGAAAACGAGTTTCAGTCCGAAACCATACTTTAAATTTCCATGTACGTCAATGTAATGACCCTCAGTTAAGAACGGTATTTTGAATTCATAAGCATATCGTGATATTTATCAATACTGTGTTCCCCATAATGATCGAAATAAGTGCAGTTCGGTGCTGTTTTTTGTAATGCAATACACTGCAGCTCTAGGTACGGTGTCTCTACATGTCTGTTGTCTGTTCTGCTCACCTGCCCATGTAACCAGAGAAACCTGTTATTAGAGTATACATGTAAACAAGCCAAAAGGTCCCCGAAGCCCTCCTGTAACAAACAAACAATCCATTAAGAGGTCTATGCTTGTAAAGAAGGGTGTCTCATCATATCTCACTCACACGCTGTCTCTGATCTGGGTTTTAGGGTTCTCTCTCCTTCAAATCTAAACTGTTTGTCACAAATGTAGTAATACACTAATACACATCAATAAACAATATAATACACAACACACAATTGTGCACAATACACATAAATGCAAAATACACACCAAACATTTGCCGCTTGATGCTTCAGAAATTAAAATAAATGTTTAGTTCAACCGTCAGTCAGATAAAGCAAGCAAATTTAAGACATCACTTTGGACCCTGGTAACTTGGGATGGCATTTGCTATTATTTATGACATTTTCTGGACTGGAAGTGATTCATCGAAAAACTGACGGTTAGGTGAATCGACTAAATAAAGGTTAATTGCAGCCCTACATCACAAGCACCATCCTCCTCATAACAATAATGACCACAGCAGCACCATCTGACCCTCCGTACCGACTGTGCCCCCCCAGGGAACCCTGCAGGAGGTGATCGCCTGGGGCCTGCTGGGCTGGAAGCTGTACGCTAACGTGAACGGACCCATCCACTGCAAGGCCCTGTCCAGCGTGGGCGTGGCCCAGATCGTGTGCTCGGAGAAGGGCTTCCTCATCCTGTCCAGCAGCGGCGCCGTCTACACCCAGAACTACAAGACCACCACTCTGGTCCGTTTAACCCCTGGGTCCTGTGTTGTTGTTGTTGTTGTTGTGTTTCATGAGGGCTGCCTTGTATAATATGCACTGGACACATGACTGCAGTGTCGTTATCACAAAGTCTCTTTTTGAGGGTTTGTTGGGTAAGGATATTGATGTGTATCAAACTGAGAATAATGTTCTGGTGTTAAAGGGCTAAAGTGAGAAACCTACATGGACATGGTATTATACCGCCACCAACACACATCAAAACACGCTGATTACGCGTATCAAAACACAATGACGCATGCAAATACAACGATGAGACATATCAAAACACTGCAATGATGACGCATATCAAAACATCAGCGAGATAAGACCTATCGGAACATACATACATGCAATTGTTTTGCCATTTCATCCGGCTATATGGTTAGGGTTAGTCAGTTTAGTCCCGCAATGAATACAAAATCCATTCATTCATTCATTTATCAATGAACTAATGAAACGGTTCCCTGCAGGCCCCCATGCTGGTGCACACGCTGAGCTCCAGGAAGATGGTGAAGCTCGCTGCCCATCCAGACGGCCAGCACTACCTGGCCCTGTCGTCCAGCGGAGAGGTGTTCTCCTGGGGCTGCGGGGACGGGGGCCGCCTGGGCCACGGCGACACCACGTAAGGAAGCGGCGTGGAGAGGAAACACTACGTCTCAATGTCTTACTGCTCATGGATCAGCTGGTGGATACCACTAGATTCAACATTGGTCTTTTTTTTGTTGTGCTTGTTGTGTAGTACCGTGGCGTTTATAGGCAGGATAGTGTAGTGGGGGGTCAGTGTGTCACACTCCCAGCCGAATGGTTCTGTGTTCGAACCCCCGATGTCTGCAGTCTACCTGTAGGGATCCTTGAGCAAGATGCCCCCTAACCCCTACCTGCTCCCTAATATGTGTTCCAAAAATCACCTTGGATAAAAGCATCTTCTAAATGACTAAATGGTAAACTGATCTAGGTGTACCACCAGGTGTAATTAGCACATTACGATCCATTTCAAAATAAAAACCCCTGGGTTACCTAGCAACAACACGCCGCTGTGGTCACTATGGTAACGTAGCGCCGTCGTGCTTCCAGGTATCTGGAGGAGCCGGCCATGATCGCGGCGTTCAACGGGAAGCAGGCGGGGAAGCAGGTGGTGCAGATCGCGTGCGGGAGCACCTACAGCGCCGCCATCACTGCCGACGGGGAGCTCTACACCTGGGGCCGTGGAAACTACGGACGCCTGGGTCACGGTGAGCGAGCGCACGGCATGACACCAACAAAACTTTAATTTAGTCTCTTCGTCCGGTGTGCGAGAGAATGCATAGAGTAGATATGTTATATCTACTGGAACTGTTCACACTACCAGATGCCATTTAATCATTATGATCACTGGGAACATCTGTTTGTTCAGCTTTAACCTAACTATGGTGTACAATGTGAACATACCAATTTATCCAGTGTAGTGTGTCATATTCTGCCGTGAGTGAGGGTGGCCTCCTCCTCCTTGTTTTAGTAACAAGCAGTGGTTTGTTGTTGGCTGAATGTCAGGCTCCAGTGAGGACCAGACTACCCCCATGCTGGTGACGGCTCTGAAGGGTCTGAGGGTGCTGGACGTGGCGTGCGGCAGCGGCGATGCCCAAACTCTGGCAGTGACGGAGAACGGTGAGAAACACACGACACCAAGAGCCAATGCTGAGAATAAACGCCTCTTCGTTAATACACGGTTAGTGAATACTACTTCCTGTGTCGGTCCCCAGGCCAGGTGTGGTCGTGGGGGGACGGGGACTACGGTAAGCTGGGTCGCGGAGGGAGCGACGGCTGCAAGACCCCCAAGCTGGTGGAGAAGCTGCAGGACCTGGACATGGAGAAGGTGTGCTGCGGCAGCCAGTTCTCCGTGGCGCTCACCAAGGACGGCCAGGTGTACACCTGGGGCAAGGGAGACAACCAGCGCCTGGGCCACGGCACCGACGAACACGTCCGCTACCCCAAGCTACTGGACAGCTTACAAGGTACTTTACTACATTTACATTACATTTAGCCATTTAGCAGACCTTTTGATCCAAAGTGACTTACACCCTGTCCTAATGGCAAGCGAGTCTGGGAGCTGGACTGGTTGGACTTGGGGGTCGAGAGAAGGCCAGCTGAGGCGGATCTGAGGGACCGAGAGGGTTGGTAGGGGGAGAGGAGGTTGTGAGATATAGGGGAGCCAGTTCATGAAGGGCTTTGTAGGTGAGGACCAGGATCTTGTAGTTGATCCGTTGGGAGACAGGAAGCCAATGGAGGTCTTTTAAGATTGGGGTGATGTGGTGCCAGGATTTTGTGTGAGTTAGGAGTCGGGCGGATGTGTTCTGAACCAGTTGGAGTCTGTTGATGAGGCGAGCACTGATACCGTAGAGGAGTGAGTTGCAGTAGTCAAGACGGGAGGAGATGAAGGCGCGGATGAGTGTCTCAGCAGCAGGGCGTGCGACAGTGGATCTGATCTTTGCAATATTGCGAAGGTGGTAGAAAGAGGATTTGACAACTTGACAACGTATATGAGGCTCGAAGTTGAGGGTGGGGTCAGGGATCACGCCAAGGTTGCGCGCCAGAGTTAGGACAGTCCAATAGAAAACAAAGCTATCTAACTGATTTTGTTGCTGACGCAGGACACAGTGTTACAAGTGAGGCTGATTGAATTTAGAGTAGCTACACAAAGTTAAAGTGCTGCACAACCTAGTTTCCAAGGTTAGTCATAAAAAATAATATTTGTTTTATTTTTATCAGTGGTAGTGCGAACAGTTCCAGTTGATATAACATATTTACTTCATGCAGTCCCTGGCACACAGGATGAAGAGACTAAATGAAAGTTTTGTTGGAGTCATGCTGTGTGCCTGCAGGTGTCTGCAGCACACTAAAGCTTGTGGCTTTACAGGCTGTACTGCTTTACGGCTTTACTGTCCTCGAATCTAAACCATGAAGAAATGAAAAATAATTGTCCCTTTTCTTCCTGCACACTGCAATTTTGAGTCCCCTTAATGTCTAACAATGTTTTATTTGGAAATGCACTTTCTCCCCCAACTTTTCATTATCTTCGGATTCTGCCCACACTTATAATCATCATTATTGATGTGATCAATCATGATATATATATCATGATTCCAAGGCTTTGTATAAAAAATGTAATGTAAGTCTGTGAACACAGTGTTGAGTTGTCTGACTTTATGTCTTGGTGTCTTCAGGGAAGAAGGTGGTGGAGGTGGCTGTGGGCTCCACACACTGCTTGGCCCTGACGGACGACGGGGAGGTTCACAGCTGGGGCAGCAACGACAAGCTGCAGCACTTTGACACTTTGTTCTCTAACAAGAAGCAGCCCAAGGCCCTACCCGGCCTCAACGCCAAGCACATCGTGGGCATCTCCTGTGGTCCCGGACAGGTAAGAAGTCCATAACCCAACCATAATCCATAACCAAACACTAGGATCAGCCCACAACAACAGTGTCAAACACGGGCTACACAAGCTACTCTTCATTGTTTTAAAGGGCCATTATTGTACCAGCAGGTGTTGTGTGTGCTGATGAGCCATTGACAAGCCATTTCAAATTTGAAAACACCCAAACAGCCAAACTTCACACTTCGCTTCCTTGGGTCCTCGGCAATACGCCCGCCAAGTGTGAAGTCCATCGGGTGAACGGTTGTTGAGAAAATCTAAGGAGACAGACATGCATACATGTAGAGACACCTCCGCTCATAGTTGGATTGTATTGGATCAGAACTGACAGTGAATTAATGAATCGTGTTGCCCCGCAGAGCTTCGCGTGGTCGTCGTGCTCCGAGTGGTCAGTGGGCCAGCGTGTGCCCTTCGTGGTGGACGTGTGCCCCATGACCTTCGAGCAGCTGGATCTGCTCCTGCGACAGGTCAGCGAGGGCATGGACGGCAGCTCTGATTGGCCGCCCCCTCAGGAGAAGGAGTGCATGGTGGTCGCTGCGCTCAACCTCCTGCGCCTGCAGGTAGGACCCTGGAGATGACATCATCATAACACAACATGATGACATCATAACACAATTTGATGCTAGATGCGTCCTGGGGAAAGATAGTCTAGTAGTTATGGGGCCTCTCAGCTGAAGGGTCCACAGACTACCTGTAGGCATCCTGGAGCAAGAGGCCCCCAACCCGTACCTGCTCCTTAATGATATGCATCTATGAATTCACTGTACCTGGCTTTGGATAAAGGTGTCTGTTAAATAACTAAATATTAAAATGGAAATAGTTAAGGAACATGCAGAAGAGCTGTACTCCTCCCAGAGAGGGCTAGTAGGAGTGCAATAGGTCAGATGAAACTAGGGCCAAATAACTTGAGATAAATGTTCTGAGAAGTCAATAAATAAGAATAATTTATGTTCCTACAGCAACTCTGTCCAGCTGTTTTTTAAACTAGTTTGTGCAGCACTTGTTGTAGTTTCTCCAGTGTTGATTATGTGTTTGTTTTTTAATTGTTTCCGGCCTCATCTGTAAGTCCCTTTAGGATAAAGGCGTGAAATTACAAACAAAGACAAAAAAGAAAACCAATTGCGCCATAAACCCAATTTGTGTGTGTGTGTGTGTGTGTGTGTGTCTCCTCTAGCTCCACGCCGCCATCAGTAACCAGGCCGACCCTGAGGAGCTGGGGCTGGGGCTGGGCAGCGGGCTGCTGAACAACCTGAAGCAGACGGTGGTGATGCTGGCCAGCAACGCCGGGGTGCTGAACACGGTGCAGGCCGCCGCCCAGGCTGTGCTCCAGAGCGGCTGGTCCGTCCTGCTGCCCACCGCCGAGGAGCGAGCCCGGGCACTGTCGTCCCTGCTGCCCAATGCTGGTGAGGGAGGGGCGGGGGTAGAACCAGAGCTGAAGTACAACCAGAAAGTCTTTGGAGGAAAAAAAAGAAAAATGTATTTTACATAGAAGTTGAGATTGAGTTGAGAGTAGTGTTGCGAGTGAAGTATTCATTTAAACTTATCTCAGTTTATCTCAATTTATCACATTTTTTTAAATTTCATCTCGCCCAATCTCGTCTCATCAACATATCTAATCTCACCCTTTCCCACCAATGAAGTAAAAATAGAAGGCTATCTCATCTTATAATAACACATCTTATTTCATCTTAACTTATCTCAGCTCACGTTATCTCATCTTCAGTAAAAAGGATATAAACATAACATTGGGGGGGGGGGGGACATTGAGAATGAGAATGTGATGTGTGTTGAACTCAGTTTGTCCCTGGCATGTCTCCATAGCGTCTGGTAATGAGATGAGTGTGAGCCCCGGCCGTCGCTTCATGATCGACCTGCTGGTCAGCAGCCTGATGGCTGACGGAGGGCTGGAGTCTGCTCTCAATGCTGCCATCACCGCCGAGATACAGGTACACACCTTGACTATTCAGGGCTCAAATAGGGGGCTTGAATCATGGAGGGAGTCAAACACGGGAGAAAGATTAAAAACACGGAAAGAGGATGATCTTGCAGATGACCATTACAAACCAACTGCATTTTCTCTCTTGGAACATCAGTCAGCTCTGTAACTGACATCCTCATATCCTCCATTCCCTCCTTCTTTCTCCTCCCCTGGCCTCCCTATTTCACCAAAATATCTCCCTCCCTTGTTTTGTTTACCCTCAGGACATCGAGGCCAAGAAGGAGGCACAGAAGGAGAAGGAGGTGGACGAGCAGGAGGCCGACGCCTCCACCATGCAGCGCTGCCGCCCCCTGCTGGACAAAGACCTCATCAACACCGGCATCTACGAGTCGGCCGGCAAGCAGAGTCTGCCGCTGGTCCAGCTCGTCCAGCAGCTCCTCAGGTAGCGCTCACCTGTATTCAGCTCACCTGTATTCAGTCACTCATTATGAACGTAGTTTAAGGTACTTTTTAACTTCCTTTAGCTATTTAGGATTTGGCCATTTGAGTGACTTGGAGTGAATTTGGATGCGTGTTAAAGGTTTAGTTTGTAGAATTTAGTGGCATCTATTTGAACGGACTTGGCAGAAATGGTGTAATTATTGTATAATCCCATGAAAATAAGAATTGTTGTGTTTTCGTTACCTTAGAATGAGCCGTTTATATCTACATGGGGAGCATGTCCTCTTCCACGGAAGGCCGCCATGCTGCACCGCCATGTTTCTACAGTAGCCCAGAACGGACAAACGGCTCTAGGACGTGTTTTTAATTTTTAATCATAATTGCTATCTTACTTGTAAGCTATGACCTATAGTTTTACAGACTAAATAAGGCATCCCTACAGATTGGACATGCAAGTACGACTATGAAATACAAAATTTTCAGCCGATATCTTGCAGTCGGAAGTACGTCCTCCGTGGCTTCCAATTCCTCCGTTGTCTCGTGCTCCTGGCGTTTTTAAAACGAAAATGTTTTTGTGTGGATGTAGCCTAAGCCTTCTCGTGCACCTCCAGGTCTCTCTAGCAGACTAACCTAGGCGTGTTGCTCCTCCTCCTCCTCCTCCTCCTCCTCCACCACAGGAACATGGCATCTCAGACCATCTCCAGGCTGAAGGACGTGGCTCGCCGGATCTCCAGCTGCCAGGAGGCGGAGCAGGTCAGCAAGGAGCGCTCGGCCTCGCTGGACCTGCTGCTGCGCTTCCAGAGGCTGCTGGTCAGCAAGCTGTACCTAGGGGTCAACGGCACAGAGACGCTCAACGGATACAGTAAGACCCTCCAACGCTTCTCTCTCATGTCCTGTATACACTGTATGATGTGGATTATAGAATGTGATAGGATGCTGTAATAATCTTATTAATAATATACAGTATGGTAGACGACCATGCCTATCTTCTGTCTCTCTTACCTCTTCTCTCTGTCTGGTTGTCCTGTACAATGTACAAATGTATTTCTGTCATTCAGATTTTTTAGTGTTATTTTAAACAAAAGTAATACTATTTCTTTGTTTCCGTTGTTAAGCACTTGTACCACAGTTTTGCATTAAAAAGTTCTCAGTAAACACAGTAAAACAGTGTTTTTGTAGTTCTCGGTTAACAACAATGTGTTTCTGTATTTCTTAATACTCGGTAAACAACAATTTGTTTTTGTAGTTCCCACATGTATTTCTAAGTGAACATCTGTGTGTGTGTGTGTGTGTGTGTGTGTCTGTGTGTGTGTTGCAGACCCAGAGCTGTTGGGTGTGGGGTCCCTGCTGAAGAAGTACATCTCCCTGCTGTGTACTCACATCGGGGACATCCTGCCTGTGGCCACCAGCATCGCCTCCACTGGACACCGACACTTTGCAGAGGTCTCCCGGGTCATTGAAGGAGACCTGACCGGTACTCTTCATTCATTTGTTCATATTTATGAATTCATAAAATGTATAAATTCTATATGCCATTTTGTGGGCTCTGTTATCCAAAGTGATAGTAAAATACTGTGAGTGCATAACTTTGTTATCATACCCACATGGGAATTGAACCCCTAACCCTGGCAGTGTTAATGCCAGGCTCAGGACCCAGATGAAGCTGGGTACCTCGGTGGTGCTCACTTACATTAACATTATTGTGTTGTCCAGGCGTGCTCCTCCCTGAGCTGGTGGTGTCGGTGGTGCTCCTCCTCACCATGGACGCAGGGCTGCTGCAGGAGACGGGCTCCGTCCCCCTGCTGGCCGGGCTGCTGGAGCCCCTGGACCGCTACAACCACCTGGCCCCCGGACACGAGAGGGACGACCACGAGGACCTGGCCTGGCCTGGCATCATGGGTAAAGCAGAGGGGGCCGTGGTCAGAGAGCTGTGGGGGGCGGGGCTGGTTGTCAGGGTAATGTGATGGTAGGGCTGGGCGATAATTCAATATTATCGTTTATTGTATTTTAATGGTGTTGTATCGCCACGACGCGAAGATATCGACTTATCGTGATACCTGGTTTTATAGTATAAATTAATTACGATGAGAAAATACACCCTTAAAATGATCAAATATGAGGTATACAACACACTTTACTTTGTGTTGTATAGTAACTGTCTTGCAAGTGTATGTTGTATAGTACCCGTCTCCGAGCGTGTGTTTGAATGTAACTAGCTTGGCTCTGCTGTGGCAGGCTCGTTCTTTACAGGTCAGAGCTCCAAGAACAACGAGGAGGTGTCCCTCATCCGCAAGGCCGACCTGGAGAACCACAACAAAGATGGCGGCTTCTGGACGGTCATCGATGGCAAGGTGTACGACATCAAGGACTTCCAGGCCCAGTCTCAGTCGCTGGCCGGGAACAGCATTCTGGGTAATTTAGATAAGTCAGGAATCATCATGTAGAGGTCATTAAATCTATGAAGATCTTCTCCAACTGTGGTAATAAAGCATTTAGTGTGATGTCACTCACTAATGGCTTCGAGGTGCAATGACGTCACGAGATGCGTGTGTTTTAACCCAAATTTGTGTTATTGGATTCATAAAGCATCTTATCTTTACTAGTTACAGTTTGCTGGGGAGGACCCAGTAACAGACATTTAAAGTTGTCTGATGTGACCTCTTCAAAGGGTAATTTAACAGTCATGACATCAGTGTGATATCATCCATGTGTTTTCCCGGTTGCAGCCCAGTTTGCAGGGGAGGACCCAGTAGTTGCGTTGGACGCGGCGCTGCAGTTTGAAGACACCAGAGAGTCCATGCAGGCCTTCTGCGTGGGCCAGTACATGGAGGTATGGGTGACACTTATAATAACAGTAGATGGAGGTATGGGTAACACTTATAATAACAGTACATGGAGGTATGGGTGACACTTGATGTTTGCCATTACAAGTGGGAGTGTCCACCCAGATGTATGATGGATCTATCCATCTTGCATCTGGGTGGACACCCCCACTTGTGATGTCACTAGAGGGCGCTATGCTTGTTTGTTGACCAGGCTGCAGTAGAGTCTTCCTCTGTGGTGTCATGTGATAACATTGTGCTCCTCCTCCTCCTCCTCCTCCTCCTCCTCCAGCCCAACCAAGAGACGGTGACCACGCCAGACCTCAGCAGCCTGTCGTCCCCCCTCGTGGACACAGAGAGGAACCTGGGCCTCCTGCTGGGCCTCCACGCCTCCTTCCTCACCATGAGCACCCCCCTGTCCTCCATAGAGATGGAGTGTGCCAGTAAGACCCCCTCAATCCACCACCTAACGCTTCCCTCATGTGGCCAAATTCTCACAAAAATGTTGGACCATTGGCAGAATTTTTCAGAATCTGAGAATTACATTTTTTTCTGAATGGAGAACGCAAATCCTGGGCCAGCGTCATCAGTGGTCCAACAATATCAACGCAAACGGAGTTGATGTTCGTTTAATACCGTGGTGATAGCGGATTCAACAGACCGTTCCACATCAGTGGCAGCCATCGTGGGTTGTTTACTAAAATGTCTCAACGGCGCTCCTCTGTACGGTCATCTTATCAAACTAGCCCCATATTAGATAAACAGTTGTAATTGGCCCGACCTGAGCCAGGTCGGCTGGAAATCTGTCTGAACGGGAGGGGATGTATCTACCAGAGGAAATAAAACATGAGCCTTCAGATTCATCTGGTTCCCAGGCTAATGGCAGACGCTTTTATCCAAAGCGACTCAAGTCTAATTTGAGGCTGAATTAAATGTCTTCAGACTCCCTGCAAACAATTGTTTTGTCTATTCTATCCATGCCAACCTCACCCTCAACATGTTGTTTGTGTCCCTCTCCCAGAGTGGCTCCAGTCGTCCATCTTCTCCGGGGGTCTGCAGACGAGCCAGATCCACTACAACTACAACGAGGAGAAGGATGAGGACCACTGCACCTCCCCCGGCACCACCTCTCCAGACAAGGTCAAGCTGTACTCCCGCAGACTGACCCTCAGCGACAACGCCCAGCCCTTCCTCCAGGCCATCGCCGACAACAACACACCCGACCACACCGTCAAGGTCAGGGGTCCCTGCTTTAGCACATGACCTCATCGTTAAGGTCCAAGGTCACTACTTTAGAACATGACCTCATTGTTGATGTGAGGTCATGTTCTAAAGTGACCCCTCATCATATTAACATAATAACATGATAGATAAGCCTACCAGTTGGTACAGTCCACATGATAGGGCTGGTAGGCTGATCTATCCATCATACATCTGGGTGGACACTCCCACTTATTATGTCACTAGAGGGTAGATTTAGACTTTCATTGTGACTGGCTTGTAATGGCTAATCACCATCACACCTGGTGGTAAAATAGGGACCCTTTGATGTCATGGTCATTGGACATGGTCATGTCCAAACTGACCTAGAACATGTTTTGAGCACACTTGGAGGATGTCAGGTCTTCATTATTACTTAATTAAATCAAAATTGTTCTGTCTGTTCTCTTGCAGGACTTCCTGTGCCAAATCGAGCGGTGCTGCAAGCAGTACCACCTAATCACCCCCATCACCTTCCCCCCCGAGCACCCTGTGGAGGAGGTGGGCCGGCTGCTGCTCTGCTGCCTTCTCAAGCACCAGGACCTCGGTAACCTAGCAACCTTGCATCCCTGGGTGGCACTGGCAACATGGCACTCAAATTACCAGAGCAGAAAAAAGATGTACTATTCAAGGTCGTCTGAATAGTATGCTTCGATAGTACTTTATTAATCCTGCAAGGGAAGGTGTCACAGCAGAAAGTACCGGACAGTAGTAGAATATGCAAAGAGATCAAATTAAAAACGAGAATAAAACTCTGTCGACAGTTTAGGTAGACATTATTTACAGTATGTGCTACATTATTGATTATTAAAACCATGCATTATTGAGTATTATAATATCATATATAGTGTCTATAATGTATAGTTTCAGTAATGTAACATTATAGACATTTGTGTATCGTGGTCGGAGAGAAGGCGGTGCGATATTCAGATGAAACCTTGAATAGGAACCATATATTTTTTTCACTCCTAAATCTTCTAATAAAACATTGCGATGCATGTACTTGTTACCGTACACCTATGACTGTTTCTACTGGTCCGAGTTCATGGACTGTGGCTTGTGTTTCCATTGCAGGTCATGTTGCTCTCTCATTGGTCAACCAGTGTGCCTTGGGCGTGGACCAGACCAAGCAGCGGTCCATGCCCAAATGTGTGATTGACGTCTGCCGCATGGTGTACCAGGCCAAGTGTTCGCTCATCAAGGTATGGATCACACCTGGAGCATGTACTCTACTGGTACAGTACATTATTATCCTGTAGTACAGCATGGGATTATGGGGGCTGTAGGTAAGATTCGAGAATTGTAAAGAAAGAGATCAGAGAAAAGGCGGAAAAGAGCAACTAAACAACTTGAAACTAAACAACTGAAAAAACGTCCCCTCCCGTTCTGCTCCCTCCCTCCCTATGTTTCTCCGCCATTGAGAATTGTTGCATTTCACACACCTGTAATGTATGCAATGTATGCACTCACGGTATTGTAAAGCGCCCACCAAATGCCATATGATGTGACGACACTAGAGGGTAGTAATGTCACAATTTTGAAACGGCTTGGAACGGCTGATCACACTCGCACCTGGTAGTAAAATAGGGGCCCTTCAAAGGCGAGATGTTCTTGGTTCTTCTTTTAAAACCAACATCGTCGTCACGTGTGTGTCCTGTTGTGTGCCCTAGACCCACCAGGAGCAGGGGCGTTCCTACAAGGAGGTGTGCGCCCCGGTGATCGAGCGTCTCCGGTTCCTGTTCAACGAGCTGCGGCCAGCGGTGAGCAACGACCTGTCCATCGTGTCCAAGCTGAAGCTGCTCAGCTCCCAGCCGCGCTGGAAGAAGATCACCCAGAAACTCATCCGCGACCGCCGGAAAAAGAGAGGTCGGTATTATTTTTACAATGTCTGCAAATCACGTTAAACGGTACCGATATGAAATGTGGATGCCATTAGTGATAAGCTAATACAGGTCAATACCGATATTCATAATTGTTTTATTTGTGCTTGTCTCATGCACTCATCAACGGTGGTCGTTTTTGCATATAAACATCAAACGAAAATATAATAATATAATAATTAAGACACAAAGATTGGTGGCTGGTGTATTGGTTCATCCCTAGTAAACATGTAATATATTGTAGGAAAAACATATTAAAATCAAATACGTAAAACATCATATTAATACATTCAACAGAAATGTTTTTAACATTCACATTACGATCATTAAGATCTTATCAGTGTTTCGCCAATTAAATAAAGTGTATTGCGTTTCTCTCTTCTGATTGGCAGTGCCTAAGAAGTCAGAGTCAGCTGACGTAGAGGAGCCAAAGATAGAGAACGAAGGGACCAATGAGGAGGAGCTTAACGTCACCGTTAGCCCCGCCCCCGCTGACAGGAAGACGACTACTAGCAAACCAAAGGTATTCCATCTTTTAGTATACATAGATTGTTTTTCAACTACAAATAGTCTTTTAATCATTCTTTTTTAAGGAATTAATAACAACAGATTGGTCTCTCTTTCTTTTTATTTCCTTTCTTTCTTTTATGTTTATTCAATTATTTTTGGCTCTTTAGTTCTCCCTAATATTCTTGTTCTCTTTTCCTTCCCTTTTCCTCTTTTCTTTCTTTTCCTCTCATTAATTTGTTTCCCCTTTTCCATCGATCTATTTTTAATTTGATTGCACGTATATCATATTAAATTAAATTAAATTACATTACAATTCCCTCCTGGCTGCAGCAGGACAAGTGGCAGCCCCTGCTGAGCTCCGTGTCGGGGGTGCAGAAGTATCGCTGGCTGAAGCACGGCCCCCCCCACGGCCTCTACTCCCAGTCCAGCCTCATGGCCACGCTGGTAGAGTTCGCCCTGAAGGAGGAGCCCCTGGATGTGGAGAAGATGAGGAAATGTCTGCTCAAACAGGTCAGACCAATGTCCATCCGTCGTTATCCAGCGTTTTCCCTTGTCCCCTAGGACAGTGGTTCTCAAACAATTTTTTTTAACGAATGTACCGTCATTAAGATATTCTTACTTTCACCAGCACAACGAGGATAGAAAAAAATGAAAATGAATATAAATAATGTGTGTGCTCGTTATTTGGTTTTTAACATGAACATTAAATGGGTGGTGCGACTACGTAGAAAGATTTACCGAACTCTGCTAAAAATGGATCATCAAGTATTTATAGCTTATGTCAGCAATCTCCTGCGACCCCACATGCATAATCAGGGGACCCCAAGGTTGGGAACCACTGCTTTAGAGTTAGGCGGTATATGAAGCCCCTTGAGACTGTAGCTGTGATTAAGGGCTACACGAATAAAGTGGACTTTTAGAGGAACGCTTCAAGGACACCAGGAATTGTTAACGACCTGGGAATGCTGCATGTGTAGTTTAGCTTGTATAAATAAATGACAGCATTTGATCTTGCTTTGTTTAGAAGAAACTCACTTAAAATATGTGCTCTTTCTAAGCCGTGCGACTGTGTTGTGGTCCTCAGCTGGAGCGGGCGGAGGTGAGGCTGGAGGGCATCGACACCATGCTGAAGCTGGCTTCCAAGAGCTTCCTGCTGCCCTCGGTGCAGTACGCCATGCTGTGTGGCTGGCAGCGCGTCATCCCAGAGGGCACCAACATCGGGTACGCTGTCGTCACACTAATGCCTAAACACACTAATTGCTGTCAATATTTCTATGTGCAATTATGAACATCGGGACGTCAAATCGGCTGCGGTAGTACACCGTGTAGTGTGCTCGGCTAATCAAGAAAGAAATGAATAATTTAACACAAAGATTTTGATGGTCTATACATTTTCATGATTTAACTTCCGCAAAAAGAAAACAGTCTGTCATTCATTGCAGCGGCCTGCTTTTCAGAAATAACAGACCGTAGAATGCCGTAATTGACCAACCAGAATCGAGTAATCTCCAAAGCCGTGTAATAACATCCTGTAACGTTGCGTCTTGTGTCCCAGAGAGCCGCTGTGTGACTGCCTGAAGGACGTGGACCTGATCCCTCCCTTCAACCGCATGCTGCTGGAGGTGACCTTCGGGAAGCTGTACTCCTGGGCCATCCACAACGTCCGGAGCATCCTGCTGGAGGCCGGGGCACGCTTCAAGGAGCTCGGTCAGTTGCATACTCTTATATGTAGGGCAGCAACTTACGATTATTTTCGTAGTTGATTTAATCTAACGAATATTTTTTTGCTTAATCGTTTAGTCTAGAATTGCCATCAGAAGTTACCAGCAGCCAAGAAAAACTCAAGTATTCATTTTACAAACGATCCAAGAACCAAACATTTGAATTTCTGACGCATCAAGCAGCACGTTGTTTGGTATTTGTACTTTGATAAATGACAAAAACGATTAATCGATTATAAAAATTAGATTAGATTAATTTCTGTTAATATGTTGTAAATATGTACTGTGGGATATTCTCGGAAATTCCTTATTTACACGCTGGGTTAGTAGACACTGTGTCAACAATCTTAACAAATAAAGAGATCTGGTTGAAGTTGAATCTTGCTTAATTTCTTTCTTTCTATAATTTTCTTTCTCTGACTTTCTCTCTCTTTTGCTCTCGCCTACACTTCCTTTCTCCTTTCTAACTTTCTCTCTGTTTCTCTCTGTTCCTCCCTCCCTCTCAATCTCCCTTCCTCTCTCTTACCCCCTTTGGCTCTCTTCTCCTTTCTTTCTTTCTTTCTTGCTTTTTTGCTTTCTTTCTTTGTCTCTTTCCTCCCCCCTTCCCCTCCAGGTGTGCAGCCGGTTCCCCTCCAGACAATCACCAATGAGAACCCGGCGGGGCCCAGCCTGGGCACCGTTCCCCAGGCCCGGTTCCTCCTGGCCATGGTCCACATGCTGACTCTGAAGCACGGGGCCAATAGCCTCAGTCTGTTGCTCAACTCTGGGACCCTGGCCCTCACACAGAGCATGCTGAGACTCATCGGTGAGAAGAACTCTCACATACCACTAATAGGGCTTGCACATCAGAATGCATCATGGGATTTTTTGTACATTATCCCGCTTATTTCACGGCTACTTAATAAATAAATCAATAATTTGGCACAAAAATAACAATTGATTTAAAAAAATAATTGTATTGCTTCCGCTACAAAACATAGTCTGTCAGATTCTACTGTTGGAAATAGCATCCATAGCAACGGTCTGTTATATAGCTGATAGCAGTGGGCAGCTATCAGCCGTAATTGTGTTCAACCAAGCCGTGTAATTAATCTGGTTCATATGTCATTAGAGAGCCTATGATATCTAAGTGCTCTTGCGGTTGTGTCTCCAGGTCCCAGTACAGACAGCAACGAGGAGGACCTGAGTCTGTGTGCTCATGGGGGCTCGGCCACCGTACTGGAGGAGTGCAGGAAGGAGGCCGCTCCCGCCCCCCTGCCCGCCTCCGGACCGGAGCTGGCCGCCCTCATGAAGATTGGCACCCGGGTCATGAGAGGCCTGGACTGGAAGTGGGGAGACCAGGTAGACGACCCTGACCGGACCCTAAGCCTAGTTCTAACCTGACCCCTAGCCCTGACCCCAGAGACCCACGGTGGTCCACTGTGTACCCTATAATAACATGTGTACCATATAATAATGATGATGATGATGATTATGATGATGATAATAATAATACAGTTACAGTATGGGCTTGTACATCATTATGTCACATCCTAAAGACCGCCTCCATTTTGGAAGCATAGGAGCATTAGAAAGTTAGTTGTTGTGTTGGTAGTCATGGAGTTTTGGTCAGCAGCAAAAAATCCCATGATGCATTCTGATGTACAAGCCCTATATCTGAAGCTGGCTATCCTATCCTTTGGTCCTGACCATGGTCCCTGTATCCCTGTGTTCTGTCCAGGACGGTCCGGCCCCAGGTCTGGGCCGGGTCATCGGGGAGCTGGGGGAGGACGGCTGGATCCGGGTGCAGTGGGACACCAGTAGCACCAACTCCTACCGCATGGGCAAGGAGGGCAAGTACGACCTGAAGCTGGCCGAGCCAGCGCCCGCCACCCAGCCCGCCCCGGAGGACTCGGATACGGAGGACGACACGGGTACCTGCTCTCCATGACATACTCTAATCGATAAGACTATTAACGTAACACATGTAGAATCATAACATCTGTAGAATCACACCTACGGAGTCATAACATCTATAAACTCACGTCTACATACTACATCGTGTGTGTGTGTGTGTGTGTGTGTGTGTGTGTGTGCGTGTGCGTGTGCGTGTGTCCTGTACATCCAGAAGGGGAGCCCCTTGAGCGTAGTGGTCACCCCACCGCCGTGATGCTGACCAGCACGGTCAACCTGCTGAAGACCCTCTCGCTGTCGGCCGGCATCCACGCCGAGGTGCTGCAGACGGACGCCATCCGCACCCTCTGTGGCCTGCTGCGCACGCTGGTGGCCAGCGGGGCCAGTGACAAGTCAGGTGAGCGGGTCATGTGATGCGGCTTGGCGAGAGATCAAGGAGGGCAGATGATGCAATGTGTTGTAATGGAAAGAAAGAAACGTGGATATTTGTCCGTCTCTCTTCTACAAACACATAATACACACGAGCTCATCTCTGTTTTGGCCCAAGCATCTGAAACCACAATATTGATAATGTACAATTTGATCATTATTATCTGTATCGATAAATAATCTGCAAGAATCAAAAACGAAATCAATTGTGGCCTCAAATTGAAATGCACATTGAATTTAAATGTCTATGGGATTTCTGTCTGTGTGTCCTCTCTGTCTGACCTAGCCGTCTGTCATCTCTCCTACCTGTCTATCATCTCTCCTACCGGTCTGTCTGATCTACCTTTCTGTCTTCTCTCCTACCTCTCTTGTCATCTCTTCTACCTTTCTGTCTTCTCTCCTACCTCTCTTGTCATCTCTTCTACCTGTCTGTCATCTCTCCTACCGGTCTGTCTGATCTACCTTTCTGTCATCTCTCCTACCTCTCTTGTCATCTCTCCTACCTGTCTGTCTGACCTACTTGTCTGTCATCTCTCCTACTTGTCTGTCTGACCTATCTGTCTGTCTGACCTACCTGTCTGTCATCTCTGCATGACCCACCTGTCTGTCATCTCTCCTGTCTGGCTCACCTAACTCCTACATGTCTGTCAAGTCTCCTTCCTGTCTGTCCATCTCTCTTGCCTGTCTGTCTGACCTACCTGTCTGTCTCCTACCTGTCAGCAGGTGTCCACCACGCCCACCTCCTCGTGTCTCTGGAGCAGCACCACAGCTGGAGCACGCTGGGCTTCATCCGCAGCGTGGCCCTGCTGCCCCGGATGTGCAGCACGCTCAGCACCTCGGCCTGGATCGGCCTGCTCATCCGCATCGTGGAGGGACACCAGTCCTTCAACGCCATCACGCTGCAGAGACAGGTAGGCGGCTGTCCGTACTGTATCTCTGTGATCTCTACTAAGTCCCTTTTCCACCAAAAGTGAATAGAGCCGAGCAGTACCATGTAGTGTAAAAACGGCGTTGGAGATGTTTGTGTATCTCTAATTAGTGCTGTGCTTCTCTTGTCGGAGCTCTCGATCCCTTTTATCCACGACTTATTAGACACCCAAATTTAGTTGTAAAACACTTACTTACTGGAAGGTGCTGTCTAAACTAAATGTATTAGATGTTATTGTGCTGTGATTTAAAACACACAAAAATGGTTTTCTATAGATCTACAACCCTTACTACAAAAATGAAAATATATACAAGGCTACTTTGAAACATGTTATTTCACTGCACTACACTGAACTCTTTGTTGAACTTTCCTAATATTCACGAGGTGATCTTTCAGGAGAAAGTGCGTATTCTTCAGTTTGAGCAGATGTGGGAGGCCCAGGGTTCATCGCTCACCCCCAGGACTCTGGGCGCCCACAGAGTATTGTAACATCCACCCAGAGTTCATCGCTCACCCCCAGGCCTCTGGGGGCCCACAGAGTGTTGTAACATCCACCCAGCCGGCATCCAAGACCCACTTCCCATCTTAATTTAGCAGCCCTGATGTCAGGGCAAACACAAAATGACCAATTATGCACAGAGAAAGTGCTGAAAGGTTATTACCGGTTATTAAAAAATGATTCTCAAAGGAGGACATTGGTGTGCATGTTCTTTGAGTTTCTTTCATGTGTTTTTCTCTTCTCTCCAGATCCTGGCCCTGCGTCTGCTGCAGGCGGTGCTGCCATCCTGGGACCGGATGGAGCGCTCCCAGGACATGAGGTTCCTGGTGGAGAAGCTCTTTGACTTCCTGGGCAGCTTGCTCAGCACCTGCTCCTCGGACCTGCCCCTGCTCCGAGGTACGAGACCTTGCTGGGGAAAAAATAAACTAGCGTCTTATTTTAAAGAGACGCACACGCTCTGATCTATTGCACCATTTATAATAATGAGTCCTAATGAGTTTGGGAATTGGGTGTTTTTTAGATGTGTGTGTGTGTGTGTGTGTGTGAGTCTTCGGACTTCATTGACTTCCTGTTCCCTCTCGCAGACGGATCAATGCGTAGAAAGAAGTCCCGCCCCCAGGCCTCCCTGACAGCCACTCACAGCAGCACGCTGGCAGAGGAGATTGTGGCCGTTCTGCGCACGCTGCACTCTCTGGGCCAATGGAGCAGCCTGATCAACGAATACATTAATGCCCAGCTCAGCTCCATCGGCGACGTGATGGCCGGGCGCCATTCTGAAGCGGTGAGCTTTGAGATATGAAGGGGACACCTTGGCTGGTCATTTTCATGTTATGTTGTTTTTTGAGAATGAGAATAGTACGACTACAACTTTTAGGACGCCCTCCAAGTGCACTCCCTCTATGTACACTACCTCTCCCTCCCTGAGCCTCATTTCATCATCATTTAGTCAGCCGCTTACAAATAAGGCTGATAAGTACTAAGTGCTACACAACCTAGTTTCCAAAAGCACTATTGGACAGAGTGCAGAGTAGCTATAAGAATCAGAGACGAGGTTAGTCGAACTATGTGATGTTAATATTTTGTATAAGTGCATAATGGGAACAAATCTCATCCTGAATGTTCAACACACCTCTCTCCCTGATCCCACCCCAAATTAATTATTAAAAGTTGATCTTATCTTATCCCTCATGAGATCCTGATACTGTTTTACTACCCTCTCTCCCTGCAGTCCTTCCTGGAGGAGTACTTCCCCGACTCGGAGGGTCCTCGGGTCGGCAGCCTGATGGCAGTGCTGGCGGTGATCGGGGGCATTGATGGCCGCCTGCGTCTGGGTGGTCAGGTGGTCCACGAGGAGTACGGCGAGGGCACGGTCACCCGCATCACGCCCAAGGGACGCATCACCGTCCAGTTCCACGACATGCGGACGTGTAGGGTGTGCCTGCTGAGCCAGCTCAAACCGGTCCGTTCCAGAACCACCCCGTCTATTCCTCACACCTCCTCACACCAGAAACCCCCCCCGTCTGCTCCTCACACCTCCTCACACCAGAAACCCCCCCCGTCTGCTCCTCACACCTCCTCACACCAGAAACACCCCGTCTGCTCCTTACACCTCCTCCATAGACTATCCTCACACAAAAAACATTTAAAATATATTGTTTTTTTGATAAAACATTTAAAAGTAACATCATTTTGGGAGGGTAAAACAAAAAAAAAGAGGCATAAAAGGGTCAGTGACTGCCTGCCGGAGTTCATTTCACAATAATGAACGGCTGTACATTATCCCACTTATTACACGGCTAGTAACTAAAGAAATCAATAATTTGACACAAAACTTAACAACATAAAATGAAGTTGGAAATAGCATCCATAGCAACGGTCTGTTATTCATAGCAGCGGGCTGCTATTCAGAAATAACAGACCGTAGAATGCTGTAATTGACCAATCAGAATTGACTAGTCAACAAAGCTGTGTAATAAAACATAAATAAAACCTGTATGAGGACCAAAGGAACCAATCGCATGTTTAACCTGAAAGACACTTACAGTTGGATCTGTGGTTCCCCCTCCTCTGGTCCCCAGCTCCCGGTGATGTCGTTCAGTGTGCACAACCTGCCCTTCACAGAACCCATGCTGGCTGTGTGGGCCCAGCTGGTCAGCCTGGCAGGCAGCCGCATGGAGAAACACCGGCTGAAGAAGTCCTTGAGCCGTGGACTCACAGGTACATCCCAAAATAATCACATTAGACTGATGTTATAGCTGGTCACGGGTACATCCCATAATGATCACATTAGACTGATGTTATAGGTGGACACAGGTACATCCCATAATAATCACATTAGACTGATGTTATAGGTGGACACAGGTACATCCCATAATAATCACATTAGACTGGTGTTACAGCTGGTCACGGGTACATCCCATAATAATCACATTAGACTGGTGTTACAGCTGGTCACAGGTACATCCCATAATAATCACATTAGACTGATGTTATAGGTGGACACAGGTACATCCCATAATAATCACATTA
>JAOPJI010000016.1:3386284-3400596 GCA_027122695.1 Merluccius productus
AACCACACACTCTGTCATTATTTTTAAACACACACACACACACACACACACACACACACACACACACACACACACACATACACACACACACACCCACCCACCACCCAGCGTTCTATTGAAACACGTACACACACACACACACACACACACACACACACCCGTTTATGGCTGAAGTTCATTAACACATCAACTACCATGTGTTTGACTTCATTGGTCTTACACCACTGTTTATATTTACATGAACATTTGAATATTCCTCATGGTGCTTGTGGTGAGTTTATTCTTCGGCGACTTTATTCTTCAGTGACTTTATTCTTCAGTACAGAGCGACTGGAGCAGATTGACAGGTGTGACTAAAGAAAGTAGTTCTCAAGTTCACCGGGGTCGGTTCGAGATAACTGGGGCTCAGGTGGAGCTCAGGTAGAGCTTGTTAAGGACGCTTGCCTGTCCCGTCGGTGGTGACTCGCCTGTACCTTCACGGCCATAACGAGAGGCCAACACCTGTTCTCATCTTGGGGCTTCACACACACACCTATGATGCAGCATAGCAGACAGACACACACAGATGCACTCAAACACACATGCACAAACACAAGCGCACACGCACGCATGGCCACAGCTGTTTGGGCTCTAATTTGGTAGCGTAGTGAAGTCACCTCTGCTCTCTTTGGTTTGGTGCGGTCTCTTTGTTTTGCCCTTTGGGTGTTTGGTCACTCTTTCAAAACCTCTTTATAGGGCTTGTACATCAGAATGCATCATGGGATATTTTCTTGTCGATAATTCAGCACAATAACTTTCCAATGCTCCTATGCTTCCAAAATGGCGGCAGTCATCGTGATGTGACGTTGCGATGTACTTGAGCCCTATACCTCATCTCTATGTTTCTCCACAGAGGAGCCAGTGGCGACCTCTCCAGATGTGGGGGACCTGTCCCCTGAAGGACCCCTGCCACCCCTCATCCTGCTGCAGCAGCTGCTCTCCTCCGCCACCCAGCCCTCTCCCATCAAGGCCATTTTCGACCGGCAGGAGCTGGAGGTCAGGAGGGCTGCTTAAGATTCCTTTGATGATGATGATGAGGATGATGATGATGATGGTGGTGGCAGTATGAAGTGTTGGGAGTTGTGGATGTATGGCTGTGTGCTTGTGCATATGTGTCCCTGTGGTTTGCAGTGCTGGTGGTGTGTGCATAATAGTTTATATGTAGTTTATATGTATATATATATATATATATATATATATATATATCTTTATTACACGGTTTTGTTGAATACTCTGTTATTTCTGAATAGTGGACCGCTGCAATGGACGCTATTTCCAACCGCAGAATCGAACAGCAATACAAAATTAAACATTTTAAATCAATAAAATCATTTTTTGTTGTTATATTTATGTTATATTTTGTGTCAAGTGATTGATTTCTTTAGTAAGTTAATATGTGTGTGTATGTAGTTAGTTTATCTGTATGTTTAATATGTGCGTGTATGTAGTTTATATCTGTATGTTTAATATGTGCGTGTATAAATCTCCATCACCAGGCTGCAGCGCTGGCGGTGTGCCAGTACCTGGCGGTGGAGTCCACCAGCCCATCCTCCCCTCTGTTTGAGGAGAGCAGCTCCAGCGAGGCCACCACCCCTGTCACGGTGCAGCAGGTCCGGCCGCCACGGCAGAAGAAGCAGAAGGCCTCGCCGGTGCCCCCGCTGCCCATCGTCCTCCAGCTCATGGAGATGGGCTTCCAGAGGAAACATGTGGAGGTGGCCCTGAAGACTCTGTCTGGAACCACCGCCTCGGGAGTCCCTGGTACACACACACACACACCGAGATATACCCTCCTCCCACCAAAATGAGCGCATATATGGGAAATTCGGGTGCATTTAAAATAAGAATAAAAACTACAATGAATATACAGAAAATATATTCATATACACAAGAGTAGTAGAAAGAGTTGCAAAAAAATTGTGAAATATATTGTCAGTAATCCTGATAAAGATTCTATTCTCAGTAGACCTGATGTAGAATTTATTGTCAGTCGTCCTTATTTACACTCTACTGTCAATAGTCCTGATATAGATCATTGTCATTGTCGGGAGTCCTGATTGTAATTCTTCTTCGCCAGGTGTGGAGGCACTAGTGGGCTGGCTCTTGGACCACCCTGACGTCCACGGCAACGAGCTGTCGGACGCCGACACCGTGTCGGACGATTTTTCGGATGAGGAGGTGTTGGAGGAGCTAGAGGAGGCGGAGCCTACATTCACCGTGGTACGTCAGCCGCTGCCTCATTGCTGACATAAAACAAGAGCCTGTTTACCTTTGTTTCACCATTAGATGGCAGCAAACTCACAGATGTGATGCAGCCTGTAGTTGCTCTTTAATAACTGCTTTATAATTGAATGGGGTTGACTTGTCCGTCTGTCTGTCCAGCCTTCAGGAGCCGTGGTGACGGAGAGCCAGACGTTTAAGAAGAGGTCAGACTTCCAGAGTAACGACGACTACGCTGTGTACGTGAGGGAAAACATTCAGGTAAAAGCATCGGATGTTGAAATGCGAAGCAAATAAAAGCTACCAAAAGTTTTTTTTTCACTGCATCTTAAAAAAAGAGCTCTAAATAATACCATATTCAAACTAAATATTTCAAGCTAATGGACAGTGTTAGACTTCGATCTGGCATTTGGTCTGGTGGGTTCAGGCAATGGAGGTATTTGGTCAGAGTTTGTGTCACACTTTGGTGGTCTATGTGTATCACTTGTGACACCCATTCCAACATGTCTCCCACCGTGACAGCCAGTCCCATCAGACATCTGGTCTATATTCAAACTAAATGTGAGAGCCGGTCTGACCTCTGGTCTGACTGTCTCCGCGTATCTCTGTGTGCAGGTGGGCATGATGGTGAAGTGCTGCCGAGCATACGAGGAGGTGAACGAAGGGGACGTGGGCAAGGTGATCAAGCTGGACAGAGATGGACTCCATGACCTCAATGTGCAGGGTGACTGGCAGCAGAAGGGCGGGACTTACTGGGTCCGCTACATCCACACAGAGCTTGTTGGTGAGCACCCCGTATACCTCCAGTACAAATGCATTTAAAGGGCCGGGACACTATTTTACTACCAGGTGCTGTTGTCAATATCTGCGCTATAGTGACATCACAAATGGGAGTGTCCATATGTCCAGCATACATCCGGGAGGGCACTTCCACATGGGATGTCACAAACAGGTAGATTTTGAAATGGCTTGTAATGGCCAATAAACATCACACCTGTGGTAAAATGGTGACCCTTTAATATCGATCTGTTTGGGGAAGGTCTGACTGAACTGGTAGAAGATCATGTATTTCTTAAAACCTAAACCTAAAACCTTGTGTGTTTATTCCCACTTGCAGGTTTCCCGCCACAGAGCTCTCCGTCTCATATAAAGATCGGTGACAAGGTGAGGGTGAAGCCCACCGTCACCACGCCAAAATACAAGTGGGGCTCTGTCACCCACCGGAGTGTTGGGGTGGTAAAAGGTAACCTCGTGTTTTCACTGGTCTGAACTGTTTTGGATTTTTGCTTTGGTTTAGCATTCAGTGCTAATGCAATGCTAATGTAGCAGTACACAGGAACTTTGCTTTGGCTTCCAGTCCAAATCCTAACCTATGCTAGTTAGTGAACAGGAATTGCTTTTGCTTTCAGTACAGGTTTGGTTTAGCTGTCGTCATCGCTAACGCTAACCTGAAGTAGTATTGAACATGAAGTGCTTTACTTTAGCTTCTGGTGCTGATGACCGGTTAGGTTTCAGTGCTAATGCTAATTGTTTTGGTTTAGCTTTCAGTGTCAATACTGACTGTTTTGGTTCAGCTTTCAGTGCTAATGCTAACTGTTGTGGTTTAGCTTTCAGTGCCAATGGGAAAGACGTGATCGTGGACTTCCCCCAGCAGTCCCACTGGACAGGGCTGCTGTCTGAGATGGAGCTGGTGCCCAGTGTTCACCCTGGAGTCAGGTCAGTCCCTGAACCATCACACCGACTCACTTCCCTCTTGAAGAGGAACTGTCACGCTCCGTCAGAGAGGGCTGCTTCAGCCGTGTACTACTGCAAAATTCCAGTCTGCAACATCAACAACAACAAAAAATCCTGTAAAAGTAAAATAAATTGATGTCATTGGTCCAGGATTCGTGTTCTCCATTGGTCCGATTCCATTGGTCCAATTTTATTTGGAAAATTAGTTATTAATGTGTCAGACCGCAATTTTTCACAACGCATAAATCAGTGCTCTGAGATTAGAAAATAGCCGAGCATGACGGTTCTCATTTCATTTCAGTGATCCAATGCAATAAATTGCATTGGATCCAATGTCTGTTTGTTACCTGCCTGTTTTTTTTTTTGGGGGGGGGGGTTAACCAGGGACAGTCTCATTGAGATTAAAAATCAAATTTACAGTATTTTTAGTTTTTTGTTGTTTTTTATTTTCTATAAAATCCAATAAAAACCCACTGTTGAGTTTCTTCAGTTTACAGTAAGTTGACCTGGACCACTGTGTTGTGTTCAGGTGCGATGGCTGCCAGATGTTCCCCATCAACGGCCCGCGCTTCAAATGCAGGAACTGTGATGACTTCGACTACTGTGACAGCTGCTTCAAGACCAGCAAGCACAACACCAGGCACTCCTTCGGCCGAATCAACGAGCCAGGTGGGCGCCCGCATTTACTCTTTACTCATCAATTATTTAGACAGGATATTACTTAGGTGGGATAGTCTAGTGATTAAGGTGTGTGACTCCCAGCCTACATGCCAAACTTTTTGGCAGGAAGTCAAACAGCTAGTTTAGCCTGGTGGTGAGGGGGTTTGACTCTCAGCCGAGAGGTTCTGTCTTTCCAACGAATGTCAAAAATCATAAGCGGAGCCTGTGTTGTTCACCACCCATTTCATGTCCATGTACACTAAATAATACGCACATACAGTACATTAGGCCCATTCACTATTTCTTCCCGGCCGTTTGAGAACCATCGCAACTTGACTATTTGGCCATTGAATATAATCGTTGAAGTTGTTTACGGTGTGGCTTTGCGTCTCTCCCCCACCAGGTCAGTGTCCAGCGTTCTGTGGGCGCTCAGGGAAGCAGCAGAAGAAGGCCCACAGCAGCCAGAGGGAGCTGCTGATCGACGAGTGGTCGAGGGCCGTGAAGAGCCTCAGTGTTTCCTCATCCGTGAACCAGGCCGCGCGCCTCATCGACAGCAGTGACCAGTGCTGGCAGTCCTCTGGCTCCCAGGGCAAGGTGGGCCCTCTACCTTCGTCCACTGATTACTATGGGGTCACCCTCATAACTTTTGTAGTTTTTTATGCATGAATTAACCTCATTCCTATATAAAAATGATCTAGATTATCGCCAACCATGGATCAAAATCAAAAACTGGCCTAGCTACTCATCGGTCAATATCTATGACAGCACTTGACAGCGATTTTTTGGTCTCTCTTTTGTTTCCCTGCAGCATTGGATTCGTCTAGAGCTCTTTCCAGATGTCCTGGTCCACCGGCTGAAGCTGGTAGTGGACCCAGCAGACAGCAGCTACATGCCCTCGCTGGTGGTCGTATCAGGTAGATCAGTGGTTCTCAAAGTGGGGTCCGAGTCTTACCTTACGTAGGCCGGCGGTTCTCTTGGACCAGTAGTTCCCAACTTCTTACGTTTCTGTCCGTCTGCTTCCCCGCGTGTCGTTTGAACCCCGTCAACATCTGGCTGTAATATCAATGTCCTGGTGAACATATGCAACCTGTGCGGCCCACAGGTTATAATAATTGTAATAATGCTAACATAATGCATTGACTGTTGATGACATTATGTTATTCGTGTATAGGGGGCAGCTCTCTGAACAATCTGATTGAGTTGAAGACCATCAACATCAACCCCACAGACACAGCCGTGCCGCTGCTCACAGACTGCACTGAGGTGAGTTAGCTTAGCGACATTAGCTTAGTTTTGTTATGTTTCGTAAGTTAGCATAGCTTCATTATCTCTGGTAAGTTAGCATAGCTTTGTTACTTAGCTTCATTAGCATAGCTTCATTATCTTATATTAGTTAGCTTAGCGTCATTATAGCCTACCTTCATTAGGTCGTTGCAGGTTGTTTATTGCAGGTTTATTGTGTCTACCTGCTCTCTCTACAGTACCACCATAGCAATTAGAGACTGATTACATAGCGATTAATGCTGCTGTGGTATATTATGTATATGTTCTAATGTATATTGTGATGGTGTGTTACAGTACCACCGCTACGTAGAGATTGCCATCAAGCAGTGCCGCAGCTCGGGCATCGACTGCAAGGTCCACGGACTGAGCATCGTGGGCCGCATCCGAGCGCAGGACGAAGACCTGGCCACTGTGCCCTTCCTCGCCTCCGACCACGAGGAAGAGGAGGAGGACAAGGCTGCTACTGGGAGGTGAGGAGGTGGACCCCTTAGAATGTGAAATGTGAATAAAACTACAAAAAATACAGAAAATAGTGGACATTTTAAACTATACATTGACCATTATACATAAGTTCACTTGTGTATAATGACACTTAGTATGACACTTAGTTCAATAACTAAGTGTCCCTCAGTGTATATATGCCTTTGTAGACACTGGTTGCCTTGGTGATGGATGGTGTGTGTCGTGTGTCCTCAGCCTGGCTCGTAAGAAGTCTTCAGGGCTGGAGTCGGCTGCCACCATCCGGACCAAAGTGTTCGTCTGGGGGCTGAATGACAAGGACCAGCTGGGTGGGCTCAAAGGATCCAAGGTACTGCCTTTTACACTGTTGGATATTAATAACATTATAATAATACAAATGTATATTCTAAAAATGTAAATGAATCAATGTAGGAGCCTACTAGGTGGTGGGTTGGATAGTGTAGTGGTTAGGGTTAAGGTTCTGGGTTCAGTTCCCCAATGTCCACTGTCTACCCGTAGACATCCTAGCGCAAGATGCCCCCTAACCCCTCCCTACTCCTTAATGACCTGTCTTGTACTGTCTAACCCCTAGTTGCTCTTTAATGGACCTGTCTCTGTATTCACTGTCTAACCCCTACCTGCTCCTTAATGACCTGTCTCTGTACTGTCTAACCCCTAGTTGCTCTTTAATGGACCTGTCTCTGTACTGTCTAACCCCTACCTGCTCCTTAATGACCTGTCTCTGTACTGTCTAACCCCTAGTTGCTCTGTAATGGACCCGTCTCTGTATTCACTGCAAGCGTCTGCTAAAATGACAAAATGGTAAAGGGAAAGAGGTGATATTGTGGGTTGTAGGAGTGGAGGTGCCCTTTTAGATGTGGTGATATCATATATTACACCGTGACCTAGTTTAATTTTCCTATTCACATATGTGATGTTTGTACATGAATGTCCAATGGTCATCATGAAACATTGGTCGACAGTTAAAAAAGAAAACCAAGTGAGTTTAGTGTGAAGTTCTCCTTGATCCCTCCTCTCCTCATCTGAATCCTGTTTGTTTTCCCCCTCCGTAGATCAAGGTGCCTTCGTTCTCGGAGACCCTGTCTGGGCTCAATGTGGTGCAGGTGGCCGGAGGCTCCAAGAGTCTATTTGCAGGTGAGTGGGCAGCGGACCCCTGGGGTGTATGTGCCGCTTACCCTGCTGAGAGACTCTGAAACTGGAGCAGGGATATGAAACAGGGAAGGGAACTCCTGCTGTTTGTTCTTCTGCCGAGTGTGTAGAATGGCGTGCACTCTTGATTACGATCACGACACAAAGTGTGCTATTTAAAAACACCACTGACATCAGCATCTATCAGTGTCAAAATCAAATGCTAAAATGTAAAACAAAAATCGACAAAAAATATTCCATCTAAATACACAATGCGAGTAGTATTGGTAGTATATAATATGTATTATATCATTGTATGTCCCTGGTACAGCCATTAGGGCCAACCACCTCCATAGATGAAGTGAGTATAACCCTATTGTAACCATCATCATCGTACCGCCTGGTCCCCAGTGACGGTGGAGGGCAAGGTGCACGCGTGCGGCGAAGCCACCAACGGCAGGCTGGGGCTGGGCCTGTCCAGTGGCACGGTGCCCATACCACGCCAGATCTCCGCCCTCAGCAACTACGTGGTGAAGAAGGTGGCGGTGCACTCGGGCGGCCGCCACGCCATGGCCCTCACCGTGGATGGCAAGGTCTTCTCCTGGGGGGAGGGAGACGACGGCAAGCTGGGACACTTCAGCCGGATGTAAGCCAATCAGGGGTCAGATATGCCTGGTCAAGTGGTGGTCAAATCAGTTGAATTTGTAATAATAAGAATAATAAATGTTATTAGCATGTTAGGAAGTGCCTTAACGCGTAAGGTTCTCTGCATTTTAAGGTACTTAGAAAGATGTGCCTGAAATTGTGCTATATTTATGAGTAGGCTTGCGGCTTAACCGCAAGCCTACTCATAAATATAGAGTACACAAAAATGGGGGGAATTATTATTATTTTTAAGTAGTACAGCTACGTTAGAATCGGTCATGTTGCTCCACTTTCCAACATCTAAGTTTTTCTCGTACTACTAACCTTTCCTCGGAGGAATGTTGACTAAGCTAACTGGGCTAACTCAACGTGTGTTCCCCAGGAACTGTGACAAGCCGCGGCTGATCGAGGCCCTGAAGGCCAAGCGGATCCGGGACATTGCCTGCGGCAGCTCCCACAGCTCCGCCATCACCTCCAGCGGGGAGCTGTACAGCTGGGGCCTGGGGGAGTATGGCAGGCTGGGCCACGGGGACAACACCACCCAGCTCAGGCCCAAACTGGTACGTCTGCAGGGCTTTGCTAGCACCATGTCAGCCACATGGTGCTAGCTGTGACCAAAAAACTGTGACCAAAAAACACTGATTTTATCAGTCTAATGTTCCTGTTCCTCTTCCTCTATAGTTCCTCATCCTCTAACGTTCCTGTTTTTCATCCTCCAGGTCAAAGTTCTCCTGGGACACCGTGTGGTCCAGGTGGCTTGTGGGAGTAGAGATGCCCAGACCCTGGCCCTTACAGACGAAGGTAGCTCCTCGAATAGTGAACAAAATGTTCAAACATACCTTTTTAGCGTTGCTTTCTCTTAATCAAGCAGTGCGTAATCTTTTGTTTGTGTTCAAATCTACGTTTTTTTGTATTGTTAATTTAAACTCATTCATACAAATGTATTCATTTATTTATACAAATGAAATAGATTTTCGTCGAATTTGTGTTGTAGTTTTGCACGAAAAGCATTCTATCAATGAAGTCGGATTGATTGATTGATTTCCCCTCTGGGTTCTGGTTCTTGTCCCCAGGCTCGGTGTTCTCCTGGGGCGACGGGGACTTCGGTAAGCTGGGCCGCGGCGGCAGCGAGGGCTGCAACATCCCCCAGAACATCGAGCGACTCAACGGACAGGGCGTGTGCCAGATCGAGTGCGGGGCGCAGTTCTCTCTCGCCCTCACAAAGTCCGGAGTCGTCTGGACCTGGTAAGATGGCTGCCCAACTGTCACCTCCACCTTTCACCTCCAACTGTCACTGTCACGTTCCAACTGTCAACCGTCAGTTACAAACCAGTTCAATCCAACCACAGAGAATAATACAACAGACGTTACTGTAGCATGACTGCTGTGGCTCATGGTTATCTGTGGTGTTTCCAACCAGGGGGAAGGGAGATTACTTCCGGCTGGGCCACGGGACCGACGTGCACGTGCGTAAGCCCCAGATGGTGGAGGGTCTGAGGGGGAAGAAGATCGTGCATGTGGCCGTCGGGGCTCTGCACTGTCTGGCCGTTACCGAGACAGGACAGGTGTGTAGGGAAGCTGCAAGTGTGTGTGTGTGTGTGTGTTTGCGTGTGTCATACAGTATGTACCATATATGTCTTGAAGTGGAAGTGTGTGTGCTTCACAAATCAACTCGCATATCGCCAAATTGTTTAAAATCACAGTATTGTGATAATATTATAATAATATTTTGTATACATATTGTATCGTGGGGCCTCTGGTCATTCTCACCCCTGATGTGAAAAGAAGTGATTGTGATGAGACTCATGATGAACGACGGTGTCGCGGCTGTACCGTCAGGTGTACGCGTGGGGCGACAACGACCACGGGCAGCAGGGCAACGGGACCACCACGGTGAACCGGAAGCCCACCCTGGTGCAGGGTCTGGAGGGCCAGAAGATAACCCGGGTAGCCTGTGGCTCCTCGCACAGCGTGGCCTGGACCACCGTGGACGTGACCACGCCCTCCGTCCACGAGCCTGTCCTCTTCCAGACCGCCAGGGACTCCCTGGGAGCCTCCTACCTGGGTAAACACTCACCAGCGCTCGTTAACCAATTGGAACATGCACCTCCTACCTGGGTAAGCACTCATCGGCACTCGTTAACCAATTGTGGTTCTACAGGGGTCCCGTCGGACAGCGACTCCTCCTCTGTCAGCAACAAGATGAGTGGACAGAGCAGCGCTAAGGCCAACCGCCCCTCGCTAGCTAAGATCCTGCTGTCTCTGGACGGGAACCTGGCCAAGCAGCAGGCCCTGTCCCACGTTCTGTCAGCCCTGCAGATCATGTATGCCAGGTAAGACATCACCTGTGCTCGTCGATGAACGGCTCAACAAACGTTGGTCTCTCTGTGTGTGGAGGATATAGCAGCACCACAGATCCTCAACTGAGTTGTGCAATGTGTTGTTTTTAGCTGTTTGCTGGAAATTGTGACAGAGGGACTGGGGATTATTACAAATTTTGCAGATGGTGGTTCTATTAATAGATAAAATCTATTAATGGTTTTAGTATTTATTGTATTTTGAACCTTTATGCAAGATTAATGACAAATAAATGTAAAAAACTAGACTAAACTAAACCTAAGTACCACTATTATTTAAAAAAATAAAAGTCTACTAACCTTGTCTTTCTGATTCCTTTATCTATTCTCTACTCTGTTGAGTTGATTATTATTATATTTTTTATTTTACTTTCTTACTTACTTACTTTTTTTGTAACTTAATTTTGTAGCTACCTTTGTAGTGACTAAACAAAGAAAAAAAAAAAGAAAATACTTTAATTATTTCACGGTATAAGTTCCACTACGGGGGCTGTTCCCTTCACAGACTCGTGACTCAAATGCAAGCCTGTTCAGACATCATTATCATCATCATGTGTTGTTGTTTCTTCTCTCCTCCTCCTCCTCCTCCCACCAGGGATGCTGTGGTGGGAGCCTTGATGCCCGCCTGCATGATGCTTCCAGTCGAGTGTCCCTCCAGCTCCCCGGTGCCCCCCTCTGACTCCTCCTCGTCGGGCATGAGTGATGATGAAGGCTCCCCGGCACCCCAGGAGAGCGAGGGCCGGAGCCCCAGCCCCTGGCAGGAGCGGCGTGGGGAGGTAAGGGAAGGGAAGTGTGTCCTGGGGTCCTGGTCCTCTAGTACAGCTCTTCTTAATAAACTGTTTACTAGTGATTTTTCACAACTCGGTCTTAAAGAAATTAAGCCTTCTTGAACAAGAAAGTATTTCATGCTAAAAACGTTAAACATTTGTGTGTGAACAGGAAAAGTGTACTTTTCACTAATTACACAGGGTACATAATTAGTACCAAACTATTTTTTGTACGTTCATCCAAATTATATTTGTGAATCCGAAATACATTTTTACAATATTATTGTGTGTGTGTGTGTGCGTGTCTGAGAAGGCTCCGTCCTCAGAGGATGCGGTCACCCCGTCGTCGGTGGTCACGCCCTCCGCCTCGGGCGCCTCGTCCCGACCCTTCATCCCCGTCACGGACGACCCCGGTGCTGCCAGTATCATCGCCGAGACCATGACCAAGACCAAAGAGGTTAGCCGACTCTCTGAACACGACCACCTGATGCTAAGGGTTGGCTCAGTGGTTAGCGCCGTCGTCATGTATGTTTTCTCTTGGTGTGTCCTCCTTTATACAAAGACGCACTCAAAACAAAGACACGCTTAAAAGTCAAATGAAACAGAATCATGTTTCTCCCTCACAGTGAGCATATTTCTAAATATACATCTAGATGATTTAAAGTGTGCCTGCGTCCCCTCTCTCTCTCTCTCCCCGGTGCTGCAGGACTCTGAGAACCAGAGCAAGGTGGTGGGTCCGGAGCCCCAGTACCTGGATGAGTTCACCAGCCTGCTGGTCCCCGACGACACGCGCGTCATGGTGGACGTGCTGAAGCTGGCCGTGTCCCAGCGATCCGGGGACAAGGGCCGGGACGTGCTCTCGGCTGTGTTGTCCGGCATGGGTACCGCCTACCCACAGGTCAGCCAATCAAAACACACACACACACACACCCTACCTGGGTCATTAACCATAGCCAATCAGAACTTGGTATGTACTAGTGCAGTGCCTGTTCGGAACGGGCCGATTGCTTGGCTTCCGGTACGGCTGCTTGCAGCTTTCTGGAGAACCGCTCATCCAAACAACTTCACACTCGACACGGCGCCTTGGGTCCTCAGCAACACACCCGCCAAGTGCGAAGTTGATTGTCTGTCTGTCGATTTTCTCGACAACCATTCAGCCGGACACTCCTTCCATTTTAGCGAGATATATATATACATGCTATGTGGTGTGTGTGTGTGTGTGTGTGGCCAGGTGGCGGACATGCTCCTGGAGCTGTGTGTGACCGAGCTGGAGGACGTGGCTACAGACTCCCAGAGCGGACGGCTCTCCTCCCAGCCTGTGGTTGTGGAGAGCAGCCACCCCTACACCGACGACACCTCCACCAGCGGCACCGTCAAGATCCCAGGTGGGCCATCGCCACAACCAGCGACAACTCGCTGTTTTGCTCCCTCTTCTCCTTATTCACTCGGTGGCCATCTTGAATTTGGAATCACTGTTGGGGTTTGATTCCTAGGTGGCAAGGAAATAGTTTGTTTGACTTTGTTTGTTTGTTTGTAAATCTTACTGTAACTTACTTTTGTAAACCGATCAGTAGCTGTTGCTAAGTAGCTTTCAACAAAGTAACTGTCCATAAATCTACCGGTAGCTTCTGGAACCCCTCCCCCAGTGTCTGTTTGAATTCAAGATGGCCGTAGAGTGAATAAAGCAAATTAACTATTTTGATTTGATGATTTTTAAGGCGCCTAGAACCGGACAATCTGCATCATTGTCGTTTCACGTGCAGGTCTTTAACATATTATTGTGTGTTTAGTGTCCTTTACTGTTACTGATGTTGTGTTGTGTTGTGTTTTTAACACTGCTTTCTTGGCCAGGTTAAAGGAAAAGAGACGTTTAATCTCAATGAGACTTAAATAAGTTAAATCAAGGTTAAATAAAGGTTAAAGGTTACCTGGTTTATAGATTAAATGAACACTTTGACATGTGGCTTGAGGAAGGCAGCTTGGCGACCACGTGGGGATTATGCTAATCCTGTGAGTCAAGTGTGAACTGATGAGTATCAGGGTGTCTGGAGGGGGGGGGGTTGTCTTTGCCTTAGAAGACTGAGAAGTCATCTGGGAATTTATACCTATAAACACTTCCCCACTCCCTTTTCCCACCAAAATTAGTGCATATATGCAGGTTTTTTAAACGCAGGAAAACCGGCTATAAATAGGCGATTGACTCCTTTCCCATTGCCAGTAGACGAGTGTGCCTTTCTGTTTTTTTCTGGTATGTAACAGTCGATGTCACAAACGCGCTGGAAAACCCGGTTAGTAAACAGTAGAAAGTAGCATGGAGGTGGTTACTTCTTTTTTATATCTGTCACTTATTCAGTCTTTCTTTCAAACTCTGTGCCGACTAACGTGGTTTGGTTTATCTAACCTACCTGCCAACGTCCGGAACGCATCATATAGCAACCTACCCTAGCCATCCATGCTGTATACCAGAAAGCAGCGCTAAACCTAGCAATTATGGTGCACTTAGAAACTTTTTTTGTTGATGTCCTTGCGGTACCAACAGTGATATATTGTGGTTTTACTTTCTACTGACAAATGTACTTATTGCTTTGGATAAAAGTGTCTGCTAAATGCCCCAAATGTAAATGTTAATTCCCCTAAATCTAAATGTGTGTTTGACCCCCGTAGGGGCGGAGGGACTGAGGGTGGAATTTGACCGCCAGTGCTCCACGGAGCGGCGCCACGACCCACTGACCATCATGGACGGAGCCAACAGGATTGTGTCTGTGCGCTCAGGTGAATAGGGGTCACAGGGCTCACCTCGAGGAACGACCTCCACAGGGGTCACCTCGAGGGGCCTCCTCCGCAGGGGTCAACCAGGGAGGGGCAACCACCCCATGCTGAGCTCCCCTGGAGCCAGCAGACTTAGGGCTGTTGCCTGGGAAACATCTGGTGTGTGTGTGTGTGTGTGTGTGTGTGTGTGTGTGTGTGTGTGTGTGTGTGTGTGTGTGTGTGTGTGTGTGTG
>JAOPJI010000016.1:3475019-3490026 GCA_027122695.1 Merluccius productus
ACACACACACACACACACACACACACACACACACACACACACACACACACACACACACACACACACACACACAGGAGCGCCCAAGAAGTCTGCCAACACTATTTCCTGCTAACACGGTGACAATAGGCAGGAATTAGGTCTGGACCAGATGTGTTCCTTAAGCCCTTCAGGCTGGAGGACCATGCTATATATGTATGCTGTGTCTGGTGTTTGTGCATGATATATGTGATATATAACATGATGATCACGTGATATATAAACACGTTGTCATGTGATGACAGGTTGGGGTTCCCTGTGACATGACAAGTTTGTTATGTTATGCGATATAATATAACATGTATTATAACTGTGTATTCTCTACAGGTTTGTTATGTTATGTGATATAATATAACATGTATTATAACCATGTATTCTCTGACTACAGGTTGGGTTTCCCCATGATGATCATGACGTGTATGGTCGGCATGTGCTACCTGCTCGCTACGCACGTCGGACTTGGCTGGAACATGAGCTGAGCACGCCGTGCACGGACAGAGACACTGTGGATGCAAATGAGTGTGTGTGTGTGTGTGTGTGTGTGTGAGTGAAGTGATGTGTGTGTGTGTAGTTTATACCCTGGACCCAGAGGGTTGGGCACCCAGGCGTGAGCTACAGTTACCGGTCACGTTGAGCCGGCCACCGACGCCGACAGAGCCCATCTAGAGCGCTCTGCAAGGCCCTAGAACCACGGCTCTGACGCGCTCACCGGACACCAGACTAATGTATGTCAAATGAATCTAAAATGCACCGATAATCCCACTAACACCAGTAGAGATTTAGGTTTTATTTTGTCGTCCCAGTAGGTCATGTGTTTAATGACCCAGTAGGTCATGAAATCGACTCAACCTTCTAGGGTCAATCTTAAACTGAAACGTGTCATTAAAATGTATTCATGTTAACAAGCTAAAGCCAAGGGAACAGTTTGACGTCTCAAGCTAAATGGCTCCATTTTGTTCTACTCTGTGTGGTGCTATAGGTCCTGTATGGGTGTCACGTGTAAAGACAATTTATATCTATAAAGATTATACAATTGACTACTTTCATCACAGTGGAAATGCTGTTTCTCTGGCCTGTTCATCAGTATAACTTTGATCTACCCAAAGATAACCATGTGATTATTTGTACAGAAAATATACGGTAATACCCAATGAAAGGGATTTTATAGCAATAATTGTCTCAAGTTTTTATGATCTATGGCCGAATATGAATGCCCTGTATCCGAAACGGAATAAACCTGAACAATTTAAAACAATTAAATTGCAAACGTTAGATAATTAACTTAGTTTAGAGATGTAGATTGATGCTAATTATGTTCTCAGTAGCATGGGATTATAATGGATTCCCTTGATTTGAATCAGTTTGTTTAATCAGGCTAAAGGAGATGCTAGAGCACTTTGAGGAGAGGCCCATCCGCTGTCCATCTGTTAATATTAAATACAACTGCATGTAGTCCCACCATTGCAATCTTTGTAACTTTGATACACTGATCAACAATAAAGATGTCCACATGTGGGCGTCGCATGGACTCTTCCTTCATTTGTTTGGCTTTTTATTTTTTATTTTTTTTACATTTGACCATTTGTGTCTATGGGTAAAGTGCAAACATAGGTATTGTAATGCAATTAAATCCCATTTCAATAAAATGTAACTGGAAATGCTTTCAAAACAATTAGAAAATTGTCCATAAACGACCATTGCTGATAAATGAACGTCTGATTTAGACAGGTGCCTTGAGATGACGTCACGTTGTTTTCCCGCTTCTTTAATTGGTGCGTCGAAGGCTCATTTTGAAGAAAAACAAACAAACGTGAACACGTTGAACACGTACCTTAAATATGGATTTACACCGTCTTCAATCAGCTTCTTCTAACAGTGAGTTGCCAAACTGAACACCGCACATAAAAATCTAGCGAAGAAAGCGCGTCGCCGATGTGATCGTCTTATTAACGGATTAACGTGTAAAAGGCACGCAAACCGCATCTCGGCGACGGTTGGGGGTTTGTTGCCTTGGCAACATGTTTGTACACGCGGCCTCCCTCGCGCCGTTACTGTCAACACCCACTAAGCTAATGTGTCTGACTGTAAATGACTGACTGTAAATCAATGTATTTGACTGTAAATGACAGTGAACGTAAAAGACAGTGACTAAATGACAGTGACTGTAAATCAATGTATTTGACTGTAAATGACAGTGAACGTAAAAGACAGTGACTAAATGACAGTGACTGTGAAAGACGCTAGTGTACACACACTAGCGCTCACGCGGGGGACTGTTGTTCGGCTGGCCATGGGAACTAATGGAGATGTTTTACTCCTACGGATTGGCCGCTCTCATTCATTAAAGGAGGATTAAAGTGGTTCTGTCCCATGTAATTAAGTGGAGCACGGCACTTAAGGGGATTCACTATAAAGGCTATTATTAACCGAAGGTAGGCCTTCGCTCCGCTACGAGAGATGCAAACCACGTGGACCACGATGACGTCAGTGAACAAAGAAGGTCATCAGGCTCATCAGAACCTGTAACGTTAGGCCTTGAGGTTGGATGGTGTACAATAACATCCCACATACTTAAAACTGTCAATGCTGAAATAAAAGTAAATACTTAAGTTTCGGCTGTCGCTCTGTGCCAATTAAACGTACGGGGGAGGGGTCCACATTTGAAACGGAGGTTGTAAGGGCCGAGGTCGTGAGGCTGGTGTTGGTGGGCAGGACTGTGGTCTTCGTGGCGCACTGGCCTAGTTGTGGATGATTTGGTTTTGAATTTAAAGGTTTACTACTGTAGTTGGACGGATACGTTATAATGGTTGCTTCTCTAGAGACAGCGCGCACACCATAGTCTCCCCCCCCCCCACCTCAGTAATGAAATAAAAGAACCTTTAAAGGTGCTGTTGGATTTAAGGGCTTTATTTTGAGTGCAATATCTTTGAAATGGCACAGCCGTCCGTCAGCCATTAGTGAGTGAAATCAAATGCGGTGTGAGAATATTAGTTTCAAGACTGCGCCTCCGTATGAGGCAATTTAGATGTTGGCACAACTCCCTGATTGGTTCGGGGAATCCATCTGGCCTGTCAATCACAGGTGCATGAAATGCAACACTTCTCAATGGTGGAGAAACGTAGGGAGGGAGGGGGAGAGCAGAGAGGAAGTGGGAGAGCAGAGAGGAAGTGGGTGTTTCTGGGTTTATTTATTATTATATTACTCTCTTCCGGTCTCTCCCTTTACAACTATCGACTTTTACCTACAACACCTTTTTTAAATGCAAGGTTTTAAATGGTTTTAATTGGTAAGAAGAGAAATGTTACATAGATTTTTTAGGGTAAAGAAACCGTTCTTGATATGATCATTCAACCATTTTTCTATATGCCTATACATATTTAGAGAGTTCATATGGCTGAAGGCCTAGAGGTCATGCCTTGATATTATTATTCTCGCAGAACCCGCCTACTGCTGCGCGTGCTTCCTATTGTTTGACATTTGACACGGTTGTAAATATTTAATGCTCTATATATTTCCTGAGAAGTTAAAATATAATGGCGTTGCCACGTTTAGACAGGTTCACTTGATGTGATTCATTTGAACAAAACAAAAGAAATTTGTGGCGGATGCTACCTCGAGCGTGTGCGTTTAATCTGAAGGCGCTTCCTTGCTGACATTTGCAGTGGGATGGCGGATGTGGGTGTTTTGTGTTATCCCGGTAAAGGGCATTTTTACATCTCAGGAAGTCGCCTATGATGAAAGGACACATGGCGGTTCAACCGTGCTTCCGCCTCGTTGTCCCTTACGCCGTTGCTGCAAGGTCCAGTTCTGCTGCGGACCTCTCCAGCTCTCACCAGAACTCACTACTATCCTACAATTAATTCACATTTTAACCACCAAACGTTGACCCCCAAAATGTTTTTAAAAAACGAAGGAAGCCAGACAATGTAACGTTCATCTTGTCTTTTCACTGGTACGTAACAATTTAAGTCCAGTACTGGCCGTTTCAGCCTCGCTTTTACCAGATAAATTCTTAATTCAACAAAAAAAGACATTGATATGTCTTGAGGCATCGTATATAGTAAATGACATAAAATGCCAAAACCTGTGCATTTCAATGTCCTTCCCTGTGTCGTTGAACTGGGAGTGCTGCGAGTGGTTCTGATCCAGGGCCTTAAGAGACAGGGCGGTATTGGAGTTGAGGCGGTCCGTCGTGTCTGTGTTGATCACAACAGATTGAAACTCGGCATGCTGTGTTACTCTTCCTCTGCCCAACGATAAAGCATTAGCATATGTATGACGGGAAGCCTACGCGGCCACAAAGGCTTATTGTTTGTTGAATGTACAAGGTGATTGGAGAAATGAACACTGCATGGCGTCGACTTAATTGGATTTCTTATCAAGCCATCACGCGCACAATGCAACAGATGAATGGCTCGGGCGTCGGACTCACGACTCCGATTCATCCTAAAGTGTTTGGACGAAGTTGTAAGCAAACTCTGTTTCCAGAGGTGAACATTTTTTCATCATGTAAATTTTGAGTTTCTCAAACTTTGTCAATTAGACTGGTTTATTTATTTATTTTTAAGATTTTTGGAACATATGCTGAACGTTTCCATTTCCACTGTACTGTCTGCATTCTAGCCAGGATAAGTCGTAGGTTTAGCCTCCTGCCGACACAGTCAGGTGTAACATGAAGAAGAGCATCATTTAGGTCATCATACCATCACTTTCAGGAATATTACAGCTTGAGAAATGCAAATATTTTGTTTTTATAAAATTAAGTCACTTTTTCCTTGGTCCCTTTTCTCAGACAAAGCAAGCTAATTTCAGTTTACCGAGTTCTCTGGTAACTTGTGATTTATTCACCATTATTAACAGCATTTAAACCAAAGGGTTTATCAAATACTCTTCAATGCACCGTAAAACCACTCCTCATCGCAAGTTGATTTAGGTTAAAGCTGAAACATTTAAAATAGTTCTAGTGGATGACATTCAATTCACTGACCATGTGACATTTCATGAATAATATTGGCCTGCGTGCCATTTAGACGTCAAATAAAGGGTGAAAGGCTAAGCATGTGATTTAAAGACATTTCAAACTACTTGCCATGATATTTGAGGTGCTTTTTTTCTTAACTTAACAATCACACAGTACATTTTATTTTATTTTAGTGTGTTGATACCTTTTGGTTTCGGCTTCTCTGTCATTATCGTCCATTCAGCGCAGTCTCCCCTACAATGAAGCACCCATTTTTATTCTCAACCATAGTTTTTACCTGGCCCTCCTTTCCATTTCAAGTGTCTTCATGTGTGTAGAAACCGTCTTCACGCACCCCTTGCTTTTCACCTTGAAGACACGCCGGGGGATCATCCGTTACACACTGTCGTCTCCGCAGCAACCGTGACCTGATGACTGTGTGTGTGTGTGTGTGTGTGTGTGTGTGAGCCCAAACCCAACCTCTGACCCAGGAACCAAACCTCCCCATCTCCTCTGGCCATGCTCTCTAATGGGGACGGATGCGATATTATATATATTTTATAGACCGTTTATAGACCGTTTATAGACCGTTTATAGACAGTTTATATTGGATATTTAGTAAATATCCTTAACATACGGTTATGCCATACAGGCTTGCACAAGGGAAAACTAGATGTTCAAATGCAGAATATTTTCTAAACTTTGATATCTCTGTAACAAATGCATTCAAAACATTTTTTTTAATTAAATGTCTTGCATTTAATTAAAAAGGCTGCTTTTTAAACAACAGGCCAGGGACAGCAGATGAAAAGTAGCCTTCCAGGCTAACTCTGGCTCATTTACAGTTTGTTGATTGGTGTACATTGTTTCTGAAAAATAAACCAGTAAATAAATGAGTGTCTATTTTCTAAATGGAGAAATATTGTGGTACGGTTAGGAAAGGTATGCCATATACTTTACGTCCTCAGTGCCTGGTTACTTACCTCACTTGCCTCACATTAAGTTGGCCCTTAGAAGGTAACCTTGGTCACTCGATGGGGTCTGTATTAATATGGGTTGGTTTGCATGTTACTTAGCATGTCAGAATGATAACAATCAGTAATCACTTTATAAGCAGTGTGTAATGGTTTACCATTTGTAATCAGTTTACAAACACGGTTTGACAGTTGGTACCAATGGTCATGTTTCTTGGCATTTATTATGTCAAAACACAATATATCATACAAATACAACTAAAGAAGAAATATACAGTCTTTGTTCAGGATACATAAAACCAAGTACTACTAAAATACCATTCCTTTCTCTTCTAATCATTTCAACAAAATGCTTCTGAAGTCATGAGAAATATAGCGCAACGATATACATCACGAAAAGAAAAGAAAGCATCTATTGTGCCACTTCGAATTGTTACGGCGATATAACATTTCTGTCGAAACACAGATGGATTTACTGCATGTTTCGGGAGTGTAGCTGAAAGCATCAAATTAATTCAACCAGCGTGATTTAAAATGGCACCACAGCATCAATACACTGTGGACCACCACGGAAATATGAAAAACATCCAGTCCATGAATATGAAATATGGACAGCAGACATAAGCATGTACTACAGTGTACGTCACTGTAGCTAGGACTTTTAAATGTCGGTTAAACTGTACTTGAACACTGAAATGCAGTGTGGCTAGCTAAAGACAGATTTAAGTACGTTTAATATGACTCATCATACGTGCACTTGTTTAAATACAACACTAATTATCTGGGAAAATGGCAGATGCTCTGTGATATTTGTGGCACAAATGTTAAAGTTCACTAAATGTGAACTTTGCACAGCAGACAGACCTTCATGAAATGGTTCTAATTTTACCATTTAGTTCTCGGTTCTCCAGTGGTCACGTACTGCTGTTGGTACGCTAAGCATCTTAATGAAATATATCCTTCAAATCTGTCAATTATACAGAAACACAGTTAGTCTTTGGCTTTTTCTTCTTCACAGTAATGCTAATTTGGGACAGGATCGGTGCTTCGCGACCTCGACCAAGAAGAGAGTTACGTTTATTAAATTAGGGTAAACATTGTGGCCTGGTACATTGTCATATGGAACTTATTACATCATCAAAATAATACATTTCTCACATATGTCCCCTCAAATACTGTCCCCGGGAAACAAAATCATTAATTCTCATTCCTTATTTATTGTTTAATTAAACTACATGAGGCACAAATGTGTCTTTAAAAAAAATCTATTCCTATTCTTAGTTCGAGTTTATCTTTATTAAACTTGTATTTACAGGTAGCTAATACAAACAAAGTTTACTTTAATGAGAAGAGTGCTAGGATTAGATGTTCAAAAATCACCATGTGTAAATCAATTCCAGCTTCCTTGGTGGTCCGCATTTAGTTTGTTTGTTGTAGTAAGAAATTAGTGTTCAAATAATTGCTTTGTGTAACAACAGTGAAAAACATGGCAATTAGAGGCGACAACCCAAAAAAATCCTTTTGGGAAAAATGGATTACCTTGAACTTGAAGAAAACAAAGTCTATAATAATGTAGGCCTATTCCGGTATGAATAATAATTTTTGGTAAAATTGTTGCGCAATTTAAATGTGCATTGAACTGGATATGAATTTGTCTGCACTTGTTAACTTTTAAAACCTGCTACATGTTGCATGAATGTAAAATCCATTATAAATATGAATTACTCATAAATGTATGAAAATTGGACATGGATGAATGTTGCATGTAAACCCCATCCCCTCTGTTGTGCTCTTATACCGTCTAACATCATCTTTTATATGTGAAGCATAACCAAACACCCAACGTTACATGACTGCAGTATTACAAACATCAGAGTTGGAGCTGTAACATTAAGCACTTCACTGTGCCCCTACGTCTCTGCATCTCTTTCGGAAATGTCTTGTGCACATCAAATCCCAAAATACATAACTTTTAACACGACAGACGTCAAATCATCAAACTCTTCCATTTGTTCTCCTAATATATCAATAAATCATGTTTTTGTTGTTAATTGTACTAGTGGCGATCAATCCACCAGAAATTATAGCTCTGCCACAAAAAAAACCCAAACAACTCATAAAATACACATTTGAATATTTTTGTATGAATTCCTCAGAGTAAAAAGTTGCATCTATCTATCCATAAAACATTGCGGGTAAATTTGAGACAGTGTGTATACCTGTACAGCCAACACGCACACAGCACTTGATGTAGAGTGCTTGTCATGCTTTATTCCAAAGGTGATTATTAAAGAGGGACATATTGTACAGTGTAGCACCACTCCAAGGACCTTATTATTGCTGTCCCTGAGAGCCGTCTCTTCAGCAGGGAACCAGAATAAACAGCAGCAACAACAATACAACAGTATACCCCACCAGCAATTATAAACCATCAAAATCCACACAAGTATATCAAAACAGTAAGGCCTACGAGTCATATCTTAACGTTTGTTGAATACTGAAGCAATCGAAGGACTAAAAAGTTGAGGAAATTGTAAACCAAAATCGTAAACCTAATGCAAAGTCAAATTGTCCGAGTGGCTAACATTGCTAACAGTTACTAATGCTACTGTACTGAAAAGGCATTGACATGAGTATTTTATTATGAATAACATGTCAATACTTCACCGCCACCGTATCCTGTCTACAGCCAGCTCCCAGTGTTACTGCATGTGCTTCATCATAAGTCTCTGAAATGATTTCCTTAACCGTATCATGTGAGACAACAAGAATGAGTTGGCACATACGTGAAATATTTGGCACATATGTAGCAAAAACAACAAACATAAAAGCGCTCAGAGGCTTGAACTCAAGTACCATGTACTGACCAATGCTACTATGAATGTCTGTCGATTACTTTTATATGTCGATATGAGAGATATGACTTTTCCTGTGCTCATGTCAACTCTGAATGTAATACTCTTAAGGCAATTCCATGGTGCTAACATTGATATTAGCACAGGTGTGACTAGAAGCAAACCATTTGGGAATTAAACTAAGCAAATTCGATGTTGTTTGTAATGGAGATGAACACTGAGATGCAAAAGAAAAGGTAAAGGCCTATTGGATGTTAACACATTGTATGCAATGTTTTATTTTTGATTATTGTTATTGTGTTATTTTAAAAAGACAAAGCTAGCTCAGTGCATTTATTCACTCCCTCACTAGCTCTCTGGTGTACCATTTATCAAAACATTTAAATAATTATAAATTAATAGGTTATCCAGCATATTCCGTTGATTATGGCAATGGTAACTTCATAACTTGATGCTATAAATGGTTCATTAAGGGTTATTGAACATGTTGAAAAATGTACATGATCTATTATTACTAATTGCAAAGATTTATGAGTCCTTAACTAATAGAAAGTGTTACCAATGTTTTTTCATGAATTGTTAATCTAGGTGGTTAATTTTGTCTTGAAATTCAAAGCTGCAATGAGCAATTCTTTGCTCACCCCATTGAATAGTGTTTAAATAGTGATTAAATAGTGTTTTGATTAAGTCTCATGGTTCTCATGCATTTTTTTGACTACTGGCCATTGCTATAGAGCCGAATGCATGAGAACCACGAGACTCAATCAAAACACAAAGAAAGCAAAGTGGGGTAAGCAAAAATTGCTCATTCTTTAAAAAGTGATATCAACACAGACAAACGGGTGTACCGTCTCTGTTTCCCCATTCTGTGTAAGCGCGTAAACTATGGGCATTTTATACTGAAAGTGGCGGGAGAATTACGTCATCGCGTACGGCTCAAAGTCACCGTACCAAAGTCCCGGAGGAAACTCTCGCCGTGTTGCTCCCATAAACTGCTGCCTCGTTCACCAAGCTGATGGTTTGGAAACGACTGCGACCACGCGGGCATTGTGGTCATTATTTCCCTGATGCTGATAGTCGCTAGCCCTCCAGAGGAAGGCACTGTTGACGGTTCGACCCCGCCCTCGGGTTCTCCTCCAATGGGTCTGACTGATGGGGAGATAACCCAACTCACACCAGTCCTCCTCCTGATCTCTCTCTCTCCCCTCCCTCCCTCTCTCTCTGTCCTCTGTAGCTTTGTTATAGGAAATGGTCCACACTGTCTGCCTGCCTGTGAGCGTTTGGTATACGAAGGGAATTCATCAAGACACATCATCAGTGTCTTGTTCTTATTCCTGAAGTCAGAGAGGGCGCGCAGGTCTCTGTGGCTCTGTTCATCTCCACCAGCTTGCTGCTTTCAAGTATCTAGAGAACATCGGTTCTCTCGTTCCCCCCTCTCTCTGTGTGAGGTCTCTGTTCCTCTGGCGGGGTTCCTCCTCTCCCGCTGCGTGCTAAAGGTAGAGGTACCCCACCCAGTACACCACGTTGAAGAGCAGGAAGGAGGTGGGGAAGAAGACGCGAGAGTACGCGTCCAGCTCTAGCAAATCCAGGTGGATGCGTCCTTTGCGCCAGCCACCGTCTTTGCACTCCTCGTAGCAGCAGAAGAAGCTCTGGCAGTCCTTGCCGTCCAGACACTCGTAGACGCACGCGTCCTCAAACTCCCGCCAGTACATGGCGTTGTTCAGGGCGATGACGGTGTGCGGCGGCCGTACGTCCAGCATCGAGTAGTTCTGAAAAGTAAAGGGAGTGGAGCAGAGGATTCTGTCAAGGAGATATCATTCAATTCAAGAGTTCAGAGGAGAACCAAACCCCCTTAACCCTGACCTCCCAGATGGTTTGTTACACAGAACCATCTGGGAAGTCGTCCGTGGAAACTGTTTTGAAAAGGCCAGGCACTCGAGGCAGGTGATTGGATGAACCATGTCTATCACTGCCTGTCATGGGCTAACTTCAACCAGTCAGATAAATGAACCATATGACGTAGTAGGAGAGCGAAAACATCTTTTCCATCAATAAAGCCTTGAGTGCCGTGTTTTGCACTTCTTTCAATGAAGAAATACTCTCCAGATAGTTCAGATATAACTGATGCTATAGCAGCATACGCTAACCTCTTTAGGAGTCGCCATTGTTGGAATGAACAGTCGCTTCAACATGTTAAAAGGAGATGTGTTGTGCTGGTTTAATGTATCTTCTGAACTAGTGGCTAGTGGCTAGTCATATTCCCAGCTAATTGGGTAATATCTCCACCAACTTCTTACCGTTAAAATGTTTGCTCTGGGTTAATTATCCTGCTAGGCGACAATAACCTTGGGTTAATTTTAGTCGGAGGCTACGCTAGGCTAATTCTAGCTCCGGGGTGTGCTGGGTAAAGTTATCCAGTGATTCAGGCTGGTTTTGTCCAGTACTCAAACCTGCTAATTTCCTAATTCCTACCATTTTCAACCTCAGGTTAAATATTTAAATGAGTTGACAGCTGAAGTCAGCTCCAGGCACTGCATATTGCTAACACTATTCCCACCCATCCTTAACCCAGGGTTAGGGCAGTGCTAGTCCGTACTGAAATACCTCAATGACACACTTGAACAAATAGTCTCCCCAACATGTGGAACATATTAAGTGTAAAATATGATTTTGAAAAAGCATATTGTAGATAATTCAAATGAAGAAAAGTTTAAAATACCATTTAATTAAAAAAGAATTGTAAAAACGCTTACAAAAAAAGCCTTGGAAAAACTGATGACACAAGTGCCATCATTTATTTAATAGTGTCACGTATCCTAGCCACTTCAGTTTGTATTTTAAATAGCTAAAACTAATTTCAAAGCCAACAAAGTTAGTTTCCATTAAAAAAACAACAACCCACCTGTCATGTATATTTCAGAACAAGAAAGGAACTATAAGTCTCCACTTATAAGGAACTATAAGTCTCCAACCACAGGGGCTGATGAACTATAGTAGGGTAGTAGTGGTTTGGCTCTGATCTGCAGTCCGATGTCAATCTCTAGCAGACGCGTTTATCCAAAGCGACTCAGTCTTCCTGTCTGTCTATACTATCTTGGCCATAAACTCACAAAAGACCATGAAAATACATACGTGTTTGCCAAATGAAAAAAATGCCAACAAAATAGTAATTTGAATCCACTTCCAAGCGGCTCCTTACCGGTCTGCGGGGCTTGCTGAGCACCGGCCTGCGGGCGCTGTAGGAGTAGTAGTTGAGCGTGGCGTATTCCATGAGCGCCGCAAAGACAAACAGGAAGCAGACGGTGACGAAGAGGTCCATGGCGGTGACGTAGGAGACACGCGGGAGGGACGTCCGGGCCACAGTGCTGAGCGTGGTCATGGTCAGCACCGTGGTGATGCCTGGTGGAGGGGGAGGACCAGCTGACATATTACATCATGCTAACTGCTAACTTTTGAAATCCCACCTGAAATCCTACTTTTTATCCCTGGCAATTGAATCAATCACAACCCTGGTTGTTTTATGTGCTAAATTGATTTGACTGAAAGGTTTATCATGGATGGTAGACCTCCATTACATACCTGGAGAGGCTGGTTGTTGGTTGGTTGTTGGTAGGTTTGATCATTTGAATCAACGGTGGTTAACGTTATCGTCTAACAGTGACATTGAATGACAAATTGACCATCAAAATGTTTCTGGTCTGAATGACATTAGCAAGTTGAGGTAGTACACAGCCTATGAAAGCAGAATCATTAGTATTGACAAATGATCCTTGGCAAATGATTAGTACTGACATTGTGATGATCATCATTGTGATGATGAAGTGTTGATCACAGTGAGTGGTTAAAGAATATAAATGCCTGAAATGAGTTGAATGAAATGCGGCGATCAATGAATATGCAAATTGTAAAAAATGCCACAAAGCCACCAGCTGGTTGGTGTTGTGCGTGCCAGGCGGTTAGGAAAATACAACATGGGGGAATTCCTTCCCTCATGGGAGAAGGAGAAGAAAGAGAGAGAGCTCTGCTATCAGAATGTGCCTTTGCCACGGCTGCTTGTGTTGCAGATGTGATACCTGAGCAGAGGTGACAGTCCTCCAGATTTACTGGGATGGGGGGCAGCGCACTGCTCTGTTCCTCCATGGCTGTTGTTATGTATTTATTCCATTTCTGATGCCCTGTCCTCTCCCCTCCTGATCACCGTGACTCTGACGGGGGCCGATGCTTGTTTCCCTCCGGTTTCTATGGTAACAAGCTGGCCCGGTCTATTTCCGGAGGACATCTCGCTAGTTTTCCCCCTGGTCGCTGTAGGCCTGTTGTCACGGCGATTACCCCTACCTGTTGTCATGGTGACTAGCCCTACCTGTTGCCATGGTGATTAGCTCTACCTGTTACCATGGTGATTAGTTCTACCTGTTGCCACTGTGACTAGCCCTACCTGTTGTCATGGTGACTAGCCCTACCTGTTACCATGGTGATTAGTCCTACCTGTTGCCATGGTGACTAGCCTTACCGGTTGTCATAGTGACTATCCAAACCTGTTGTCATGGTGATTAATCCTACCTGTTGACATGGTAATTAGTCCTACCTGTTGTCATGGTGATTAGCCCTATGTGTTATGGTGATTAGTCCTACCTGTTGTCATTGCGATTAGTCCTACCTGTTGCCATGGTGACTAGCCCTACCTGTTGGTTACCTATCTTGTCTTATGATTAATTCTAGTACATTGTCTTTGAGAGCAGAGACAGATATAGCTGAACTTGTCAATTGGATGATTATTTTAATGTTTTGAATGTAAAATTGTGCAACAAACAAATCTTTGTTAAATATGTTTCGGAACAAAACCTTGAAAACAAAGAAGGGAAAAAAGTTAAATAAAATTACCTTCACCAAACTGTTCCCAGGACTGCATGAGATTGAATGAAGTGTAAACATAAAAAAAGATAAAGGCAAAAATTAAGAGGAGTGAATAAGAAGCAGGTGGATGAGGATCTGAGCAGAGTGATATGAATAACTACAACAGCAGACAAACCAACAACACGTTCAATTAAAAAAATATGCCTAAAATGTTCCACTCGGTGTCAGTGGAATTGAGTGTCTTGCAAAACGTTTACTCATTCTTCACTGGCTGTACAGATAGCATATAAGTGATTGGCTCACTCACTTGCATTTCAATATTGTGTAGTGGACAGAGACGCATTGAAACCTGTTTAATTACACCCTAAAGGCTGGAGGGCGGGGGTACTCTCAGTCTTGTGATTGCGGTCAAGTGCAAATTGAGCAAATTGTAACATGGCCCATGTTAATGATCAGCTTGAAGCTAATGGAGGGGTGGGCCTACCTAGCGCTGTCCTGGCGGGTGTAGCGTCCTTCTTGATCCAGAAGGAGACCCAGGAGAGCACGACAGTGAGGATGCAAGGGATGTACGTCTGGATCGTGAAGTAGCCCATCCTCCTGCTCAGGTCGAAGTACACCGTCATCACCACATAGTCCCCTGTTAGCATGAAGAACAACCACCACTTCACTATCCCTGTTGGCATGAAGAACAACCACCACTTCACTATCCCTGTTGGCATGAAGAATAACCACCGCTTCACTATCCCTGTTAGCATGAAGAACAACTGCTTCACTATCCCTGTTAGCATGAAGAACCATTGCTTCACTATCCCTGTTAGCATGAAGAACCACTGCTTCACTATCCCTGTTAGCATGAAGAACCACTGCTTCACTATCCCTGTTAGCATGAAGAACCATTGCTTCACTATCCCTGTTAGCATGAAGAACAACTGCTTCACTATCCCTGTTAGCATGAAGAACCACTGCTTCACTATCCCTGTTAGCATGAAGAACAACTGCTTCACTATCCCTGTTAGCATGAAGAACAACTGCTTCACTATCCCTGTTAGTATGAAGAACCACTGCTTCACTATCCCTGTTAGCATGAAGAACAACCACTGCTTCACTATCCCCGTTAGCATGAAGAACCACAGCTTCACAATCCCTGTTAGCATGAAGAACAACCACCGCTTTTTCATTATAGGGTCCATGAATCACATAGCATACATTTTCATGGGAGATTGGGAAATATAAGAGATAGATAGAGACATGCAGGGTTCTAAATTAACACCCGCCAACCCGCCAAATGCGGGTTAAAAATCATTTTGGCGGGTGTTAATAAAAACTTA
>JAOPJI010000016.1:3492827-3512528 GCA_027122695.1 Merluccius productus
CCGCTTCACTGTCCCTGTTAGCATGAAGAACAACAACTACCGCTTCACTGTCCCTGTTAGCATGAAGAACAACAACTACCGCTTCACTGTCCCTGTTAGCATGAAGAACAACAACTACCGCTTCACTGTCCCTGTTAGCATGAAGAACAACAACTACCGCTTCACTGTCCCTGTTAGCATGAAGAACAACAACTACCGCTTCACTGTCCCTGTTAGCATGAAGAACAACAACTACCGCTTCACTGTCCCTGTTAGCATGAAGAACAACAACTGACGACATACTAAAACTAAAAATGTACGTTTTCACCCTATCGACACTTTAGGGATTCGAAGTTCACCATGAACCCACTGAACAGCGCGGTGCGGGGGTCAGATGTTCACCTGCGGAGGTCTTCAGGATGTCCGAGGTGTTCCTCAGGCCCCGGAAGTCAAACTGGTAGAGTCTCCAGGACTTCTGGTCCGACGCCTCCACCGAGTTCCTCCTCCACTTGTAGATCATCTCGTCCTGCGGGTATCCATCTGAAATCATGGGCGTGAGTTAGTGGATGTAGACATACAATGATAGAGGTCAGAACATTGACAAAAAAATGAATATTCTAAAATTAGAACTAACATTTGAATACATTTCAATCTAAAATTAGAAATTTCTTAAATTACTTTGAGGTTTAACTGCATGGACACTTTTAGCGATTCCATGAAACATCCTAATGATGGAGGTCCTGGTTGGACAGACAGCCATGCTTGTTTGAAAGGCTGTTCTATTGTAAACAATATCAGTGGATGAGCTGTTTCATATTCATCCCTTTCAAATGTTGGACTTTTCTCCTGACCTTGATGTGTCTTGTCATGGCTGTATGTAAAAATTAGGTCAATTTAAAAGAAGAGTCAAGAACAGTAGAGGATTTTATTTTGAAAAATCAAACAAAGACCTGCCTATGCAGATATGGAGACAAGTCATGCGCATAATCTGCAACTATTACGCTAGCCTCAAATGTTTTATGTTAAGCAGCTCTTTTGAATTGCCACCACTTACAACACTGGGTATTATACTTGAGCTTGGATTTAAGCTATATTTGTCTCGTTATACCAGCTGGCTTGGCTGATTTGCCGCATGTATGTAACAAATATTTAACACTTCGACAATGCATATGATATAGAATCACAAGTCATGTCTGTACGTCAACATTTTTGAGTAACCTCATGTGATTTCAATCCACTCTGGTCGAAAAATAAAATGATTGCCTTAAGGGCAATCATTTTATTTTTCGACCAGAGTGGATAGATACTGATGGACAAAATAGATTTCTTAGTATTTGAGCCAGACTCAGTGAACACTCATGCTTGCACTTCCATCAGAGCAACAAAAATAAACCACTCTCTATATTCATGAGGGTAAAAAAAACATGTTAAGTAACGTGTTACTTATTAGCAATGTAGCTAGATTACTGTTATTGCTACGACAAAATATATAAGGACTATTTATATTGACTATTAATAATGCACAGTAACGCTTCGAAAATATCTACTACTCTAAATGTAATTTAATAAAATTATTGTATAATCACAACTAGTCTGCTTGTTACCACTTCTACTCTAATGTGATATGAATACAGCTGTTGTGTAATATTATTTTTTAGAACTGCCAGTATGTTCTCCATTAATTTCAAAACAAATTTAGCAATAAATCATCTCTTTCTCATAAGCGTTGCTGTTCTAAAGAAGTCAGCATTATTGCTTTCTATATTTCTCTGTAATGTTCCTCTTAGGACACAACAACAGATTGAACACAGATTGCCACAGCTAGTTTTACGAGCGGCGTATTACACACGTACACGTCATTCTACTTGATTCAAAATGTTTTTAAATTAGTCTCAGCATGAGACTGTAAACTACATAAATAGCGAGCCTGAAGTTGGTCCTCAAATTGTGGGTCGTGACCCATAAGTGGGTCACAGCAATAAACATTTTTCAGAGGAAGAGAAAAATCTATATTCACGCCTTGTCCCTTTCATTTGTACTTCATTAATATATTTGAAGACTGAAAAGGGGAAAACTGTAGCCTATTGAAGAACAACATGGAGAAACCTATTGTTTTTGACATGATAAAAAAGGTAATGAGAATGGATTGCTTATTTTACTGCACAATGTTTGTGGTGGGTCCTGTTACCAGAAGTACCTCCACAGATCGGTCACAGCAAGAAATAGTTTTACAAACCCCCGCTTTAGAACGATACATAACGTTTGCAAATCTGTCCATTCGACTATTTTGACACGATATAAGTAACATGATAACTTCTTACACGACATGACGGAAACTTAACCGACCAACAACCCATAGCGTGTGAGAACCAGGAGCGCCATGGCAACAAAGAAACGCCATCATGGCAACGGCTGGAGAGGCCAGGTGTCGTCCAAGTGTACTCACAGCTGGAGAAGATGAGTGGGCACGAGTGCTGGTCCATGGGGAAGTTGTGCAGCTGCAGCTGACACTCTGCGTTGATCGTCAGCCTGCAGCGGAACAAGACACAACCGGTTCAGATCCAGAAGTTTAATGACCTCATAGGAATTTGCATTCGGTACATCATGTCGTCATCAGCACAGTGAAGAAACAAACGACATGGAACCGAACAGTACAAGACAACATATGACGATACATCGATAGACACGACACAACAAATGTAACTATTGCACTATAAGGTGCAGTGCATATTGTTTCGAAATGTCTCTGGGTGGAAGAAGGTGAATTTAATGTCCAGTCAAGTACGTAGAAAGATATTTGGGTTTAGTTGGTAGACCTCCATTTTGAAGTTTGCAGAGTTTCCAACTTAAGAGAGAAATCTGTATCTGATTCATAGTTTCAACTTTTGTTAACCCGCCTATTTTTTTGAGGTTATTATGAACATTTCTTCTGAAGACTTTTCTTGCCAGAGTGTGAAAAGGAGCTTAAGAATCCATTCATGGGAAAATGTTTTATAAAAGATGTCTCATTAGTGGGGGGTTGATGGAAGACTTTGGCAAACTCATACAAATTGTTTTTAATGTATGTATGTGCTGTATACGGGATCCAACACAATATTAAGTGTAGTGTCTTCAGTTGATGTATTTCAAAGTTCTATATAGATAACTATACAGTAGAACACAATTAAAACTAAAAATTAGGCCTGGCTGTTGGCTTGCTCTAGGTTTTAATACAAACTGGCTCAATGCAGAACCAGATGGCTTTCTATAAGGATCGCTGGCCGTCCCTCTAGTGTCTTGAGATAGAGAATGAAATGTGCTGTGACTGGTTATTTTGGCCCTTTATCTGCTGTGTGATGCTGTGGCTCTTTAGCAAGGGAATGGGTATAAAGAAAGTTATTTTCCTGTGTAAGCAGAAAATGGATCAGATTTTATTTTACACAACTAGTACAGGACATGATGGCATACTTCTCCAATGCCTTCAACAATATTCCTGTAAATAATAATAACATTGCTTGAATATTATCATTGATTAATTGATTAATCCTGTAGCCTTTGATGACTGATCGAAATCGATAAGTACATTGATAATCAAATTAATCAAAACTCCTCCCTCTCCATGTTCTCGCTAAAGCCTGTCCAAACATGTTTTTGGTAGGTTACGAGGCTGAAAGTCCCATTTATTAATTTGGTACATCCACAGGGTATGTGGATGTCAACTGCTGGCTGTCGATTGGCCAGAAAAAGCCAGCCCACTGAAAAATAGAATGGGATTTCTCAGATTCTACAATTCTTTGATTTTTCTGCAGAATTGGGGCAATGGACCTGGGTCACTGTAGCCAATGGGTGTGTGTGTGTGTATGTATATGTGTATTCAACATATTTGTTTTTGCATATTGTAGCTATAAAATGCAACAAACTAGCCTAATTCAACAGTTTAATTTAGTTTTTTATAATCTACATTATATGTGCTAATTGGATGTGTCATAATAAGACCACAGGGGCAGCCAATCAAATGTAAGATAAATTAAGTTTTAACAAATCAGAGGAGGGTTTCTCAGCTGGAACTCTCTCACTTGATTATTTATGGAGTGGTAATTGCTCTTTTGACCTTTTGAAAAACACGAGCTGGAAATGGAGGAAGGGCATGGGCGGTGTGGAGAGGTAGGTCTACTGAATACCGACGTGAGACTGAGGGGAAATCATTCCACTGAATTACAAAAAAAATCATCCTCATCATAATTTCTCATTAATTCACCAAGGGGTGACCCATCCATGTTCTAATCAAACATGGAGGGAACGCCGCAGTATAATCTTCCTGGTGTGTGGAGTATGGAGCAGAACAGTTATTTAATATAGAAAATGCCTGCAGTCAAACCCACCCTCATATTCTTTCCATAGTAAATCGATCTTTCTAATCATGATGGAAAATCACAATCTCTTGCACAAACGGATCACATACGTTATTACACAAACGCACTCTTAAATGAGAACAATTTGGCGATTTCTCTGTGCATGCTGATGTATTGTGGACGTTTAATTGGCTCGGTGCCGAGATAAGCGGAGAGTTGAAGTGAAATGAGCCCAAGAGACTTGATTAGGAACTTTAACGGAGGTGGAGCTACACTCACCGACCCAGGCAGACATGATTGATGCTCTTGAACTGCAGTGGCCTTGAAGTCACCCTCAAGTGCTGGTACCGTCATGGCCACCTGGGACCCAAGTACACCTGACTGATGCCGAGACTAGCTTTATATGGAATAGCATATCATTAAAATGTAGTTAAAACGTATTGAAAGCCTGTTGAAGCTACACCAGATGTTCCTAACCTTTAAAGTAACACACGGATACAGCGACATGATTGTAGGACTGGCCTTGAATATTCAGATTTGGTAAGTGTTTTTTGTTTTTCGTGCCAATGTGTAAGTTCTCCCAGTCATCTTAGATTATTCGGTCTTTGGCCTTGGTTTATGTTAATTGACTCATTGAAGGACATAATTGACATTTAAGGACATTAAGCGCTTGGTAATTACAGTGTACTGATTATTCAAAGTTAGGGGGGGGGGGTGGTAAGGATTGGAGGACAGCAGAGTTAAACCTAATTTAAAGTCACTGCGTAGTCACGGCAACCACTGTATGAACATGCATGGTTCATACAGTGGTTTGTCACACGCCAAGGCAAAAATGACGACAAGTCACGGCGACTAGGTCTCAAGTGTCCTACCTCAGGGTGTAGAGGATCTTGCCGTCGTTCCATATCCGGAGCAGCTGGTTGGGCATGGTGATCCAGTGGGAGTCGGCGTTCTTAGAGTTCCTGAAGATGGTGTCCGGCAGCCAGATGAGTCCCACCATGTTGCTGTTCAGTGTCAGGATCTTCATGGTGCTGTTGTATCGCAGCCGGCTGTCCGTCCACGTCTGGGCGAAGATGATGTCGATTTGGTACTCCTGCAAGAAACATCCCAGATGTTACGGTCCGTTCACACACTAATTAACTTATAAGATAAGCTGTACTTTACTAATCCCAGACGGGATTCGGGAAACGAAAAAAGAGAAAGTGAAACTACCTGGTTGCCACTCAAAGATCCAGTCCATTGTAGACCTAGTGTTTCATCACGCAGTAGGCCATCGCTAGTCAAATGGCCAGCGTTTCTAGGCTTGTTAAGGATAGAATCAAGACATTGCTTGATACACTAACCCTGACTGTTGGGATCATTTTGGTCATTTTTATATGTGCAGGACAGAATCCCCTTGGAGCAAATGAATATCTTTAAAACAATAATGGGTTAATATTAATAATAACTTGCTGGTGAAAAAGTCACCAACAGCAGGATCCGTTCTGTATTGAGCGATTTACTTTCTAAATGTCATTGATGACGCAGACGTCACCAAACACCATCTAGTAAGTGTTCAGAGCTTTCTGTTGTCTCGCCTGTGAGCTCCCGAGTCCTTTGGAAACAGGGACTAAGATTCCCTCCCTGGACATTCACCATGCTAACTACCTAGACTATCTTCATCATCACCTTGGTATTAAAGAGGTATTGAGAGCCGTGGTGGCTGAAACTTTCAGTTCTATACAGGCTAGGGCAGTGGATCCTAACATCTCCAATTACACAAGTATGGCATCATATATACTGTATATATATATTTATATATATATACATATATAATACTAGATTTGCAATTTTTACAATATTATACAGCCGGCACTGTCAAAAAGTAAGCCCAGGCTCATACAAATTAGCAGTGCAGTGGTACACCATACTACACTGCTGAAGAACTCCCCACAATCTTTCTGGAAGCTTCCTTCCGGAGGGAGTTCCACTTTTACAGAGGTCAGGGGTTAACTCTCAGCCCGTGACACTGGGATTACATGGATGAGCGCGCGCTGCTGTATCGGGGATAACGGCAGGGGTGGAGTTCTTCCATTCACCCCTGCAGAGGGGTCCGCTGTCAGACCTAATGTACCGATGCTCCACCAAATGCTTGTGGTTTGGTTCAGGGTTAGCATTAGCGCTAGCCCACTGCGCTTGAAAACACACAGTCTTGTCTTCTTCCATGGTTTATCTTTTTGGAGTCCTGGCTCTGATCTAAACACACCTCTTGTTCATGTTTCTTTGTTTCCTTTGATCGATTGATTTGAATAATTTGATCAATGATGAGTTATTGATCGACTGATCAATATGCCCCAGCAAAAACCGACATCGGGCGTGTGTGTGTGTGTGTGTCAGACCCATCGGTGGTTGTCGGATTACGTTTTTCGTTGGCGAACATGTCGAACCACTTTGTTTTGTGCTACAAAAACAATTATTACATGAGTATTAATATTATTTTATGTTCAGAATGGTTCGCTCAATTTGTAACAACAATCAACTGGCTACCACAATCTGGATGGCTACCAGCTGCTCACGAGCCTGCACCTCATCACCATGGACAAATTAATTTCCTATTATTTTTATTTTAAATGCCTGCTGTAATACTGTGTCACTTATGGCACCCATTGCACCCCCCCCCCTCCCCTGGAAGGAGGGATCCCCCACTAGGCGTGCCATCTCAAGATTTCTTCCTGATAATCAAGTTTTTTTCTTTCTGGGGTTAGGTGGTAAAATGTGTGGCCTGTGAAGCCCTTTGAGACTGTAACTGTGATTAAGGGCTGTACAAATAAATCGACTTGACCTGACACCCATTCATACACCGATGGCGCCGGTGGTGTCAGCCATGCAAGGCGCCAGCCAGCTAGTCTAGAGCAGTGAGGGTTAGGTGTCTCGCTCAGGGATACCTCAACACTTAGCCAGGAGGAGCCGGTGATTGAACCAGTGACCTTCCGGTTGCCAGACAACCCACTCTACCAACTAAGCCACTGCTGTTATTAATGATGGAATGAATGGACGGAAAGATTGATGGTTGTTATTAAATATTTGTAAAAAAAAAAGTCTCAGCCAAAATGAAACATTGAGGGTGGCCGGGGGTCGTCCTTATCTTTATTATTAATTTCCTCTTATCTATATTCCTGACAGCTTCCATCTCGGTGGTCTCTCACACTTGATATTCTTTTCATAAATAACATCCCCTCCATTTTCTAGCCGTACGAGACACTTGGCGGATTGTCATTGTGGCGAAGGTGAGCGGGTCCACGGTGCGTTCTTCGGTCGTTTATGAGTCGGTAATTACGCTGTTGTTCTCTCTGCCCCTCCTTCAGACGACCTTTGACCCCCCCCACACACACACACAGCTCTGAGCAGTGATTTCAATAGCCGACCAATTACAATCCAACATCCATCAGCGAGCAGGCGTTTAGCAGCCTGGAGCCGTGCACGACATCTCCAGCGCCTATTGAGAAGGAAGTTATACTCCATTGTGAGGAAAGTCCTCACAGTGGACTCCATAGCTAACCCCGCTAACCACCCTGGACTGTCACGCTGTTGACTGCACTTCAATCTCCTTCAACTAAATATAATAGTTATTGTATAGTCTTACAAATCATACACATCTAAAGTCTCCTTCCTCTATATATAATATAGTTATAGCATATAGCAAGTCTGATGGCGTTTCACTTTCTTTCGCTTCAAATGTATTTCGCCCAATCATGTTGCTGGGGGCAGGGAATGGTTCTCTACTGGAAACCACCTGACCGAATGGGATATGGCTGACTGAATGGGATATGGCTGACATCTCGGATCCAGAAGAGGACTGATAACTAAAACGATAGCATCATCTTGCCATTGTCGGTATTCCTCCTTGGCCAACAGCGAATGCAAACACGGCCAGCACCGGTAAACTAAACTTTTCCCGTAGCCGGTGGGAGGACGAGCTAAAACGTCCTGTCCGGACACCAGTAAAGGTTTAAATCAAACCTGTGTGGTAGACTGGCCACTGTTAAAATCGTCTTCTGAAACCTCCATCTTGCCACTCGCAAGTTTGATTCTTCCTTCAGAAGAATATCTGAAGGAAACACGGCGTAACTCCACCCCTCGCACTGTCTGGTTTCCGGCCCAGGCTGTGCAGTCTCCCCCCAGAAGTTCGGCTATAGCGTTGTCCAACTTCTGGAGCCCAGATTTAGTATGGGGCAGTATAGGATGGTATGGTATTGTATAGGCTAGTATGGTATAGTACATGTAGTGTATGGTATTTTGTGTGTGTGTGTGTGTGTATATATATAGTATGGTATGTGATATATAATGTTGTGTGACTGAAACGAGGACTAGAGGCGGATCTCTGACGCTGCTTGGTCCGCTATAACAACACAATACAGTGTGATGAGTAACCTGCAGGGTGCTTCCCCCAACCAACTCACATTGGACTCAGTTACAGAGGCAGTGAGTTTAGTTTCTGAAAATGGACGCCATTCTGTTGGTAACAGTAGCAGTAGTAGTATTAGTAGTAGCAGCAGTAGTAGTAGCAGTATGGTGAACTAAGTTTCACAGTATCTAATGTAGGAGGACAAATGGACCCAATATAGAACAATGGAAAGCAAAAGCCTAATCCTGAATTAAATATTAAATAGTATTTATCAGCAACACACAAAGCTGACAGCAAACGACCATGACAGAAACACCAAAGCCCATCTGTTTTAGTTTGAGAATAAAGGAACATGAGATATTTTAATGGCTTGGGGGTGGGGGGGGTTTCCGTAATGAAGTAAGAGACAAAAACACAACAGAAACATAAGCTGGGATGGTGCAAAATCAATCCAAGCGTGAATCTAAATCAATCCCCCACACACACACACACATATTTGGATGAGTATTTTACAAACTGTCGTGGTGAAGATAAATTAACATGGTTCGAGTCGAGTGCATCTGAGCAACCTGGTGAAGGCTCAACCAGCATTAACAGTTTGCTTTAGAAAGGGTTTCAGGATAGTCTAGTAGCGCGTTCGACTCCCTGAAAGGTTCTGAGTTCGATCCCCAATGTCTGTACCTGTAGGCTTCCTTGAGCAAGATGCCCTACTTGCTCCTCAATGACTATCTCTAAAATGCCGGTCGCTATGGAGAGGAAGTGTTTCCTCTTTAAATTACTAATAAATTGTGAATCCTGAATCGTAGATCTAACCTTCACAGTACCGTCATGAATACCTAAACTGTGGAATGGAGCCTTATCTTTTCCTATTGAGAAATGGCTGAGAGTGTGTCATCTATTCTCTCACTCCGCCGCTCCTCGCCCCCAGCATCTCCCACACGCTGCCAAGCCGCCACGCCAGCGACCCCGCCGTGTCTCCCTGCCACATGTTGGCCGAGCCCCTATGCCAGTGCTGCGACCGCGCCAAATGTCCCGCATAAATCACCAGGAGATTCTGAGCCCGGATGAACATACAGACAGAGTACTATACTGCTTATTAAGCAGTGTAATAATTAAGGATGAGTGGATGACAATAGGGCAACAGACACTTTGAAACGGTATTATAATACTGTAGTTGATGATAGAGCAACAGATACTTTTAAACAGTATTATAATACTGTAGTTTATGAGGATAGAGGAACAGATACTAGGTAGGATGAGTTTGAGATGGCTGACCAGTCAATATTTGTTTGTTTAGAGAATTTATCCCGGTCAAAAATGACTTTGCATAATCCGATCTCACTTTCTTTCATTTATTTAAAACGGTACATTTAAATAGTACACAAAATATATGCTATTTACACTTGGCATGTTTTGTTATGAGTTTAGTAAAAACTAAACTATGCTTTGACCTTTCACACATGGTTTAACATCGACTGGTGTGACTACCAGTATTCGCTGATTGGTAGTCATAGTTTGTATGGAGAGTGACAACACCGAACACAGACTATTATAAGCCAATCAGAGAGATAATTTGCAGTTGCCTTGTTTCACCAGAAGTGTCGCTATCCAGCCGTTTAACGTTTGAATATGGGTGTAATAATCGATTCTAGTTCAAAAAATCGAAAATTATTATGTTTGATTTCGAACTGCAAAATTTAAATTCTGTGATTCTGTGATTAAGTGACCCCACGTCATTGATTGCTGTTACCGCCTCCCATCATATCCATGCAACTGAGTTGGCACGAAACTAATTGCACTCACAAAACTGTTAAAAGTAGTTATGCTCCTCTATACCTGCAGGCCTATTATTTATTTAACTTGGGAAGAGTCATTGGTTATAATAAGCTACTTTTTGTATGCAGTCATTGACAAAATAATAGATCCAAGCTAACTTGCTACTCCCCCCGCCCCCTCCAAGGTCTTTGCCTAACGACTGAATAAGGCGCACACATTTGCTAGTCTAGAAAATACGATGGCTGCTTCTTTACTGCTTCTTCTTTGAAAATCAGCAGTATGGCAACCTTTTCTATTACTTGTGAGTTATGTGAACAATGTTCGTGTTGTTGATTAGAAAACTACAGTTTGCCGTGTTTGCTCCACGCGGGTGTCACACGCCGCCTCCAGTAATACATCAAACATGGCGGGTCATATACCGAGGCATCACAAAGAAATTGATATAAGTGGAATGAAAACACTCTCTCAACCTACTATCCCAGAGCTACATTTAGAGCCAAGCTACCAATGAACTTCTCGTGCCATGCAATAGCAAAGTTTATGGCCTTGCATTTCAGCAGTTAATGGGTGTTCTAGAGTCCCGCTGTCAAGTGCAAAGCAGACCATATTTTAGCTGTATGGTACTACAGTACATGAGTACATGAGTTTGCTGACTCATAAATAACTGGAAGCCACAACGACAATCCGCCAAGTGTCTCGTACGGCGAGAAAATGGAGGGGATGTCATTTATGAAAAGAAAATCAAGTGTGAGAGACCACCGACGTGGAAGCTACAGTGGATGTCGAGAGCAACAGTGAGTTATATCACGATCAAAGCGCATTACCTGAATGACCATTGGGAAATACAGAATCCTGTGCTTCAAACTTGCCCAATTTATGAGGCTCACACAGGTGAATATTTAGAAGAGACAGACAATGCCAGAAGCATAGTGAATGCAACTTAGGAGACTGGTTCGTCAACACAGATGGGAGTGTTTTGCCCATACAATAAATCTGGCATCACAGCATGGGCTGGGAGTCTACCAGATGTCCCGCATATTGGGAAAAGTGAGGTAGGTGGTAAAGTTTTCCCACAAAAGTACAACGGCAGCAGCTATCCTTAAGGCCAAAAGATCCTTCAGCTCCCACCTCACAAGGTAAATCAGGATGAGACCACAAAAACACATCGATAATGACAAGCTTGAGCGCGACCGCGAGGAGCAGCAAAGTACTTTGTACTATCGTCACAGAGAAGACGATATGCCAAGGACATCATCAACCTGACTGCTCACCATCTAACTGTGATGGAAGATGGGATCCACCACCACCATGCCGAGCACTGAACAGCAACGAACAGTGTCATAATTCTTCCTCTGAAACACATGATACTGACACACCTGTGAAGCGCAGCGCAACAGAGCCACCGATTGTGAAGGACGTTAAATTGACCATAGCAAGCAACCCGGAGGAGAGGTATTCTGACCCAAGCCTTGGGCACAGTTCCTGAGCGAGAGCACTGCCCTAGACTCCCGGTTCAAGTCCCTGCCCCACCTAGACGACTTCTCTAGGAGTCAGATATTCTACATGGATGGGCTAATGCAACAAAGAAAATGGCGCCCAACCTGCACAGAGTTATAATCAAAATCACAATTTACAGCAAGACAGACAAGTTATTCTTCTGGATTCAAATCCACCAGTGGTTGAAAGACATTGAACATATTAGGTAGCCACACCTTTCCAGGCTGGCCAAAGGTACCTTGCTGTACGAGTGTGCCACCTGAGAGTGTGTTCAACAGCTGGGGACATTGTGCCGACATCAGCCCTCTCTCCAGAGAATGTGGACTCATCTTCTTGAGGAAGAATTTGAAAGTGTTTTTTGGGGTCGTCTTCTATGACCTTCAACATACTAATCTAAGCTATTTGTAACAGTTTCTAAAACAACAGAAGCCTAAACATGAATGGCAGCTAGCAATGTTTTTTTCCTTTTACGCCGATCCGTCGCCCACAGCAGTGCCTGTGTGCTTTCTCTCCAGGTGAATAGCGCTAGTCCTTTTGTGAAATGTCATCAAAACTTTCCACAATGTTCACACCACCTATTTGCTTTGTGATCATTGGAAGTCGGCCTTCTCTCATACTAGGGAAGCTGCGTGTCTTCAGAAACCTTTAGGCTACAGTGAAGCTCTGCCGAAACCGGGTCGGACTCGGACCGATGAGTGGATCCTAAAGCCACTGACGTCCACGCAGCAATCTTACGTGATATTGTAGTTTTCCTTTTTGCGTTATTAAAATAACACATTTGTTTAAACAAATTGAACCACTTCAGAAATGAAAAGGAAAAAAATATCAGTTATATTGTATATTATATTATGTTATACTAAAATAGGCAACAAGTGCTGGACATAGTTAAAAAATGAATAATAAAAATGATGCTATATGGTAAGTGTTGTATTTTTGAGAGTTGTTCGAGTTTAAGTGAATTTAAATCTTCTATGTTTTTGTTATGTGATGTATTTAAATAAACGTTATTTAATAAAAAGCAAGTTTTTTTAATTTATAAAACAGGGTCACTCGTCTTAGCAGTGGTGTAGTCAGCACTGGGAGAAAAAAAAGTAGATCATCGTCAAATCGCGACCTCAAAGTCAAGTCAAGAAAATGGAGTCAAATCGAATTGAGGATTTAGAGAATCGTTGCAAACCCCTACTTTTGAAGCGTTTAACTTCTCTTTAGAAGAGATGAGGTCATTCTTGGGGGACATGCCTTCTCATACAGAGATGTAATCTGTAATGACATCCCATAATAGAATCACCTTTTTGTCCCCTGTGAGCTGCTGTAGAAACAGCCAGACATGCTCCGTTGACCTGCCTGTCCCTGTATGTGCGTTTCATTACAACTCCTTATCGTTTCTGAGAAGGCAAAGTAGAAATCAATGAAGAATTCATTTTAATGAGTTCTTTATATGCATGTGCGTGTTTGTAGTTCACTCCTCTTTTAAAAGCTCAAGGAGGACATTCCTAATTATCTTCATCTTGTTTTATGTGTAGAAACCACAGAAGCAGGAAGAGGGGAGCGCAGTCCCTCGATCGATTTCCATATTTGTTAGATTTCAGTCACCGCAAAAATGTCACGTACTAGAAGGGCGTCACTTCTCTGCGAAGACCAGGCTCGTGTTTCAAGACATCGTCCAGAGACATTCACTCACCTCAACAGACATTGGTGGAAGCCATGTTTTTAATTATTATGAGTTATTTGTGGGCGCATATTTGAGGTCGATACATCGTCCCTCTCAAACACACACACTATATACCGCTCTCTCTCCCTCTTTCTTGCTCTCTCTCACACACACACACACACACACACACACACACACACACACACACACACACACACACACACACACACACACACAGACACTATCAATGCCCTCTCGCTGTCTCTTGTTATTTCTCTCTCTTGTTCCAGGTTTCTAGGAACCATTTGAATAACACGTTGGCCAATAGGAAGAAAGCAATGCAAGCCAGAGAAGACGAAGAAGACTGTTTGTAGGGGCGACCGTGGGGTTGATAGTAAAATATTATAAATATACTTTAGTATTATGTGATGTAGATATCCTTTTATGTAGTTTACTGCAGTGTTTCCCAACCTTTGCAGTCTCAAGTAACCCCCTCATCCACAACAAACCAGAACAGTTTTCCTTTTAAATAATATCCTACTATCTTTACCCCCCTGGGACCCCTGGGAGTCAATAACCAATAACTGGTACCAACAGGGGGTGTGGAGGATGAGGTTGCAGAGATGAGGTCATATAGATGATGTAGAGATGAGGTCATAGAAGGCAGGGGGTGCTGAACTCGGACAGTGTAGGTGCTGCTGCAGTACTCCAGGTGAGTCCAGGACAGAATGCACCTGTTCTGATGGGAGGATAACTGGCGGGGGTCCTTGGTAGTGAGGACCGTTGTAGGTGTGTCTGTGTTGTGTGTGTGTGTGTGTGTTGGATGTGTGTGTGTTGGATGTGTGTGGTGTAAGAATGTGAACGTTGGTTTGATTGCCTGTTTGGTGTGCTTATGTGTGTGTATGTGAGGTGTGCTTATGTGTGTGTGTGTGTGTAGTTTGTAGTGTGTATGTGTGAGTGTCGTGTGTGTGTGTGTGTGTGTGTGTGTGTGTGTGTGTGTGTGTCTAAGTCAGTGTGACATTGTGCCAGGACCAGCCAGTCTCTCAAAGCACTTGATGAGGGGGGGGGGAGGTTTTGAGAAAGAGAAGAAGATTCACCATGCTAGCTAGAGACAACGACGCTACCACTAGGACTGCAATGATTAGTCGATTGATCGATTAGTCGATTGACAGGAAATTATTTAAATCCATTTCTAGAGTTTCTAAAGTGTTTAAATCGACTAATCAAAAAAAATCGTTAAAATAATCGACTATGAAAATAATCCGGCCCTTCTCTTGCTGGTTGTGTCGAGCAGCTGGTTGACGTTATATATCAATACTGTAGACATATATGGTTGAGCACGCACACACACATACACACACACAGCAAAGCTGTATGTGTGTATGTGTGTGCTCAAGTATCGTGTGTGTTTGTGTGTGTGTGTGCTCAAGTATTGTGTGTGTGTGTGCGTGTGTGTGTGTGTGTGCTCAAGTATCGTGTGTGTGTGTGTGTGTGCACGCGTCACACCTCATCCATCACCAGTGTGTGCCCACCTGGGTGATGCACGGCTGCCAATTGGCCATCCCAGTGGAGAGGAACACAGCTGAAACCAGCCACTAGATAACTGCTCAGCTGCAACATCTGGACACATGCAGAGTCTGGGGTTGTAGCCGTGCCACTAGCTCAGTGTTACAACTGGAGCTGAAATGTACGGCAGGATTCCCAGCCGAAATGTTCTGGGTTCGAACCCCAAAGTCGGCAGTCTACCTGTAGGCATCCTAGAGCAAGATGCCCCCTAACCCCTACCTGCTCCTTAATGACATGTATGTAAAAACAATTCACTGTATTTCACTTTGGATAGAGGTCTGCTAAATGAGTAAATAGACAGTGGCCATTTTGGAAGCATAGGAGCATTAGGAAGTTAGTTATTATGTTGGTAGTCATGGTTATTTGGTCGTTGTTTAGTCATTAACGGTGAAATGATTTGTCATTATGAGGAGACATTGTTGTGTTTGAAACTGCCGCAGCGTTTCTCATGCGAGACGCAGCAAAACAAAGTTTTCATTCGCCGAGGTTACGGGATATTTACGTTGCTTTAGGATTTTACTACAACTCTCTGGAGTCCTCCCAATACGGCAGAGTATCGCCGACAAAAAATCCCATGATGCATTCTGCTGATGTACAAGCCCTATAGTAAAATGTAAATGTGTTGATGGACTCTTAGCTTGGTTTTTGTGGACAACATTGGGGTGTGTGTGTAACTCCCCTCCTGTGTTGGGTTGTCCTTGATAGCGTTAGGACCCCCCCCCCACGCCAAGCTCTCCAACCGAGACCAGAACCACAGAGTCTGCTTTTTCTTTTACACACGCAGAGGACTTTCCTTTGTCCCGCTGTTTTCTCTCTCTCTGCCTCTCCCTGCCTCCTGTCCTCCCTCCCTGCCTCTCATCCTCCCTCCCTCCCTCCCTCTCATCCTCCCTCCCTGTGCTCATTTAGATTCTAAATGTTTTTCTAATAAACCATTTTAACCACCCTACACCCGAGACGTTAGCAGCGTTTAATAAGGTTAGTTTATTGTGGAGTTATGTTAAGTCGTCTATTGTAGTGTTCAGTAATGCTGTGGTGCAGAACATTATAACGTAGTTTAATTAAATAAACACTTGCTTTTCCCTGGCAGGATTAGTTAGTGGTTGTTAATACTGTAGTATATAATAGTATTGTGTTACTATTGTTCATTAGTGTTGTGTAACGTTACTGTAGTGTTGACTGTTTAGTGGTGTTATGTAATGTTTGGTACTGTAGAGTTGACTCGTGTGTAACTTTAGCAGGTCATCCAGGGAGTAAGTGGGCCACCGCCCCGGGTCTGCAGAGTAACTGAGGTTCTGATCCTGTCTGTAAACAGAATAAATCATGTACAGATCTGTCTCAACCAGGTACCACCGGGTCCAAACTCTCCAGCCCACTTTGTCTGTTGGCATATGTAGGACACTAAGGACGCACACACTATGTATATAATACGCTATATCTTCCCAATTAGATGGGAAGATATCTGCAGTATAATTTAACACTGACGAGCTGAGAACCAGCCGCAGTACTTCATCACCATACTGATACGGCTTTAAGCAGCATTTCATGGTTCCTGTGTTGACCAAGTCCAGACCTAGAACCAGGATCTCCGCACAGTAAGGAAGTCTCTGTGTTAAACTCATTTCAACTAAAAAAAGATGGATTTACCCTAAAGAAATTAAACTTTTCCAGTAGCATACCAATTTACAATTTAAAATTTACCCATGGTAGAGAAGTAATATACAACGTAAAAACTAGATAAAACACAGATAGTGACTCATAAAAATAGTAAAAGAATAGTGGCCCTGTGCAAATTGTGCAAATTGGGAGCATGGCGATTAAAAATCTTAAAAAGGTTTGTGTCCCATAGGAGTCCTGCACCTCCCGTTGGACCGGATCTCTGACTTCAGTATTTTCCCACGTTTAACTGTGCTAATTAGCACTTTGTGCTAAAAGCAGTTCTTCTTAGCATTTCATCAGTTGGCTCTGAATGTCAACTTCACAATCAAAGACAAGGTTTATATCCAATGCTCAACTGCTCTGCTGCTCGCTGTGACAGCCGAACAGCAGGGGTCAGGAGGACATTTAACAAATAGATAAATAAATGTTTCAAAACGGTGTGGAGAAAACCACTCGCCTTTCTCCACACCGAGACCCAAACACAGAACGTATTATCTGAAAAGAAACTGAACAAAGATGCTGGTTTTTCTCAGACATTTGTTGTCATGTAAATATGATTTTTAATGTCAAACCACAGACCATAGAATAGTGTCCAACCTTCTTCCAAAGGTGTGTGTGTGTGTGTGTGTGTGTGTGTGTGTGTGTTTGTCTAGTAATTGGTTTTCAGATCTGATTTTCCATAGCTGTTGTCGATCATGTCTGTAATTCTTATAGACAGCCCTGTTCCCAGCCTAAAGGTACCGGGTTCGATCCCCATGTCCACAGCCTCCCTGTAAACATCCTTGAGCCAGATAAACCCAATGACATTTACCTGACGTCTCCTTGGATGAAAGCATCTCCTAAATGACTAAATGGTAAATAATGGATCTGTATCTGCTGCTGTGCCTTCAGGCCGGCAGGTTCCTGTGGTTTCAGACGCAGTGAGACGTTCCTATTTGCACATCTATCTAAGAGATAGGTGTGTAGCTACATCAAGTACAAGTACATCAAAAGTTACAAAAGACTCCTGCACATTGTCTAACTTGCAATAATTCAATTATTTTTGACGTCTCGGTGCGAGATCTTCATCTTTTTCTGCAACTTAAGAGAAATGATCTCAACGTTTTTGATCATTTTGTCGTTTTTGTTTTTTTTCATTTTTTTTTAGAACACACTAATTGCTTGTCAGAATATACATAAATAAATAAATAAATAAGGTTTGATAATATTTCACAATTTAACAATACGGTGGAAAGAGCTGTGATGTATTGCAGGCCGTCCAGTTGGTTTGTGCAGGGAACTCCCTGGTGCCACACTGGGGACTATTAGTAACGCTGACACAGAGAGCTGATGCTCCTGTGGTTCTCATCTCTTCGGTTCTTCATCTGAGGATCATTCAGTACTACTGTATTCATTGGTTACTGCTCTGCTCAAGATTTTAAAACAATAATCGAAAAATAGACAATAGAAATAGTAGTTAAAAAATAAACACAAACACACACAGGCAGTCAGGCAATGCAAATGGGAAATGTATAAAAATATAGAAAGAATTAGTAGTATATAGAATATGAAATGTGGCACTTGCATGCCACTTTATATTGTATTTCATTTTATATTTGTGTACTTTTGTCTATGTTTTGTCTATGTCTACCGTCTATGTAGATGATGTCATTTCAGTGCCCAGGACTACTGTGTCTTACTGTGCATTTGATAAGTAAAACCCTTGAATCTTGAAATGTAAGTAACTATAAAGTGGCTCAAATGCTGGAATATTGTAATCGAAATATGAAACATCGAGACAGGAAAGTTGCACATCGAGTATGGCATGAGATATAAGGTGGGTCTGTCTCAGTGACCGCCTCACCTGAACCTCACTCGCAAGAGGCGAACATGGAGAATGTGCTAATGCTGAGGAGTGTGGTGACCGAGTGAATCATGAATGATTGATTCATTTCATTCTATTCCATTAAACCACCCTGGAAGTTACAAAAATTTTGCTATGCACACACGCTCATTGGCCGGCTCTCGCTCTCGTCGCTCGCTCTGGTCATGAATACTAAGTCCCACACAGGGTATTCATGGCATTTCTGGACCCCCCCCCGGCGCCTGGGCTTCTGTGCAGCCGCCGAGAGGCGTGTTTAATCAGTGTTCAGCTGGGAAACAATATATAATTATATATAACCTTATATAATATTATCTTAATAACCTTAATAACCACCGGAAGGTTCTCCGCTGCCGCTGGCGCCGTCCAAACAAACAATGGCGAACGCTAGTGCCAACCGCCAAGTTGTCAACTCACTACTTTCATTCCTAAATGACGACGTTCCTCTTTGATAACTAACCGGAACTGTCACCGTTCAAAACGAGTTCCAACCGGTTTGTGAAGCGCCCTGTGGAGCACCTTTTCAATTTCTTTTCTTTTAGCAGTCTAGGCTTTTGCCCAAAACCACTTCCAAGTGAGGCTGAGAACAATCAAAGCATGCAATCAAAATTGGAGCAGCTAAACAAAAAGTTATACTGCTGCGCAACCGAGTTTAAAAACAAAACAGCCGGACAGAGTGCAGAGTAGCCGTAGGAAAATAGCTGATGCGACGGTGATGGCAATGCGATGAGGCACTTTCAGCGAAGGCCTGGCATCATGCTGACAGATCTCCAAGCTTTCCGCTGACGGTGGCGGCGGCGTTGTCAAAACGTCACGGAGGACCACCTGCTCCAGCGAAGCCCACCGCCGACGGCCCCGATGACACGGCACAACCCAAGTGAGCGCGGCCACATTAAACGGGGGGGGGGGGGGGGCGCTCGGGCAGCCCATGGGGTCCGTAAAGCAGAGGAACATATTTCCCGGGCCCCCATGGCCCCCCCGTCTATCGGACTCTTCGTCC
>JAOPJI010000016.1:3526310-3536996 GCA_027122695.1 Merluccius productus
ACACACACACACACACACACACACACACACACACACACACACACACACACACACACACACACACACACACAGTTGATATAGTTGTAAATACAAAGTGAACTCGGTGGCTTGACAGTGGGGGATTAAACATTGAATTGCTTTAATATCTAAGCAGACGAGCAGCGCCACATGTGAATATAATAATGTAATAACACGTTAATATAATAATGTATATATTAATGTAATATGTTAACATGATGATGTATATAATAACGTAATAGCAGGTTAATATAATAATGTATATAATAATGTCATAACATGTTAATATGATAATATAATAATACATTAATATGAGCAATGAATGTGAAACTGATTAAAGGTACAGACCTTAGTGATTAGGGATGAGTCCCAATCAATCCTAAATTATACAAATTGCCGATACACACGTGTGGAGTGTGTGTGGTTGATGGCTGACCTTATATCTTGTGGTATTCTGGCACAATCTCACCTTTTGTAAACACTTGGAAAGTATGTCTACCACATATTTGACATATTTCAGTGCAACACCAAAAAGTCGTACTGAAGAAACCTCATAATAAACGTGTTGGTTCCCCGTGCGTCTAGAACCTCAACAGGACCTCCACTTGGACCTCATGCTGAACTAGCGCTCCTCTCATCTGGCGATCAGCCCGGATTTGTTTTAGTATCAACAACTGACCTAGACCATACTTTTTGTAACATATGAACTTTGTAGGAATTCATGGGGCCTTCATAGAGTTTACAAAGTCACATGCATTTCATATTTTGAGCACAAGATCCGCTGTGATTCAAATCTTGAATATTATTCTTAAACTTTTGAGGCAAAAATGACAACAACAATAATCGTATTTGCCCTGGCGTGAATACAGCATCTGGTAATGGAGATGGTTCCCTGACTAGCATCCTCCTCTCGGACCGTGTCCACACTAAACCTGTCTAAACGCATATTATTTCTTCGTCTTTGCCTCCCAGTCGCACTAAGCCGGTGTTTTTCACCACCGGAAACTCAGCTGTTTGAAAACGGTCTCCCCGGTGGATCCGGCCAGACACGCCAGCCTTGTGTTGAACTGTCACGGCATTCAGACCCTCAGTGCCCGCGCGGACGGCGACTGGCGACGACGACGAATACAGAAACACTTTTAGCACGGAAACAGCGTTCCAACGAAGACCCTGGACCACCTCCATGGTGACATGTTGTCATGTGTGGTCCACGGTCTTCATTGGACCACACACACACAACATGTCACCTCCAGGTTTGACAGCGAGACCGAGATCGTTGACCTGCATCCATTCTCTCACCATCCCATGGGGGGAGAGTGAGGGAAGACCTTGATCCTGGTCTCTGTTCCTGCCTCTCCCCCCCCCGCCACCATTACGTCCGTCAGAGCGTTCACGGCAGACCGCTGGATGGATGTGTTAATGAATTCAGCCTCAATAGCCCCGATGACGGCCCTAATGACCATCAAAACCTCATGAGCATCCATTATGAGCCCCGGGGAGAGGGAGAGGCAGCCGAACCGCTGATGGCCTGTGTTAAAAATGAGATGGTCCAATTACTTTGCCGATTTGATTACGCAAGTAAGGGACATACGTCTCATGTCACAAACAAATGCATTTAACAAACAGCTGACGGTGGAAATGTATTAGTTGGAGCTATATATATATAAAGAGAGGCGCGTAATCGACTATCGACTATTCTGTGAGCACAAACACTGTGTTCCTGATATCTGAACACCACCGGCTCCATTTCAGCTTTGTTCCAGTTTGGGTGGAATTACGGAGAGAAAGGGATTTGTCCTGCAGGGACAACAGACCACCGCTGAGGAATACCATCTCGTATTCCTGTCCCGTCCGGTAATTACAACCTGGGGGACGTCCGTCGCCAAAGTATTATGGTCTGCCGTGTCCAGCGGTGACTGTAATTTACAGCTACAGGCCTCTGAGACGCCGACCCGTCCCTCCCCTCCCAACCACCACCACCACCACCCTCTCCTCCTCCAAACCACCACCACTACCCTCTCCTCCTCCCAACCACCACCACTACCCTCTCCTCCTCCAAACCACCACCACTACCCTCTCCTCCTCCAAACCACCACCACCACCACCACCAGTGGCGGTCCTAGCAATTTGGGGGCCTAAGGCGAACATAGCATAGATCAACGCGATTGTCGACGGGGGACGGGGGGTGCGCGCACGATCGTAATCCACCCTGGACCTACGACCGACGGGGGGCCGTGATCGCAATACAGCCTGGACCGACGACCGACGCGGGGGGGGGGGCCTGGGTTGGGGGTCCCCTGCTGATTGGGGGCCTAAGGCAATTGCCTAGTCCGCCTTAATGGTAGGACCGCCACTGACCACCACCCTCTTTTCCTCCCAACCACCACCACCTCCTCCTCCCAACCACCTCTGAGGGGACAGATAACATTTGAATTGATTTTGCGCTGATAGTTTTAAGGTGGAGATTTGTCCGCTCTGCCGGGCGGAGCGCCCTCACGTCGTCGTCAACACGGGCCCATCCAGGACCCGTCTGCTCAACCAGGTGCAGCAGCAATACTCCGCACAGGTCCGGTTATCGCATCTATTGATCTCCCTAAATGGGCGTCTTGTTTAGAGCTTCGAGAGCTTTGTGGTTTCTGCTCCGAGGGCCGGAGGGAGCGGCTCGGCCGGACGGGACCCTTGAGCAAGGAAGTTTTTGCGTGGCCTCCAAACGTCTCCCGGTGAGATCAGTGTCACCATCGGCGTTGGTGTCTGGAGGCTTGCGTGAATGTGAGGTGTGAAACATAAAGTGGGGGGGGGGGGCAGGGTAGTCTAGTAGTTGGGGCATTCCCACTCCCAACTGAAGGGTTCTGGGTTCGATCCCCAATGTCCACAGTCTACCTGTAGGCAACCTTGAGCAAGATGCCCCCTAACCCCTACCTGCTCCTTAATGACCTGTTAAATGTCTAAATAGTAAGAAGTTGAGTGCTGTCAGTGGGGAGGGTTGGTGAGAAGAGGGTGAGGTGAGTCCTCTTTGTTACGGTCCTGAGAAGATCTACTGACAGGTACAAAATAAAGTGGCCTGAACCGGCGCTGGTTCTGTTTCCGACGGTTCGCCCGTAACTATGCCGTAAGAAACGCAAACCAGACGTTAATTAACTCTTGATAAATGAGTTATTAATATTCCTTCAGGGCTCAGATGTACCCAGATAGATTTCTTCTGTAATACAATAGTTTTTAATTTGTCTGCCAGGGAAAGTGACAATGAACGCATATTAAATAAAATGTAAGGTATCTGTTCAAGGCGACCCGGTCATGGCTGATATCTTCCCGGGAGGGTTGAGGCTGTAGGTACTTATGACATCATCCACTGTAGACACTTATGACATATTCTCGCCGTAGAGAAGATGATGACATCACACGCTCTAGCAAAAATCATGACATCATCCACTGTGGATGCATTTATGACATCTTCCTCTGTAGCAACACTTCACTTATGTGGACGTCGTCCACATAAGAGTCTCAGGACGTTAAATCGTTTGAAATAAATAAAAAGTTAAGAATGCCCTCGTCAGGTTACATCTAGTCATTGTGCTCTATTCGGAAAATAGAGAGAATCATGACAAGATTCTCAAATTGAGTACATTTAATTAAATGAAATGTAATTCATTTAAAATTAGTCTAGATTTCAGACTATGATATACAAACAGACGCGCATTGCATATAAATGTAGTGTCGTGCGCAAGGCAAATTAAAATGTCAAAGTTTTCAAACGATTATCACCATGCGATAAATGTTGTAAATTCATATTAATACTTTATTATTTGAAAACTCAGGGCCTGCCTAATGTTTTATGACGGCTTCAGTAACCGCTATATAGCCCATGGAGTTATTAGTCTGTTGGAAACCACAGTGCAGACGTGGTACAAGGAGAGGCTATTGTTGGTTTCCACATTCTCTTCATCAGCGAATTAACAGCATTCATCACGTTAGCGGCCCAGGTTTTAGGTTTGGGTTTTAGGTTTGGGTTTTAGGTTTGGGTTTGGGTTTTAGGTTTTAGGTTTGGGTTTTAGGTTTGGGTTTTAGGTTTGGGTTTTAGGTTTGGGTTTTAGGTTTTAGGTCTGAACATTTCTGCTTACATTTTTCTGCCTCTGCTTCCACACACATATTGTTGTAACGACATCAACATGTGCCTGTGATGTCCATGTCCCAGTGAACGTATGCACATCATGAAACACTAGCAAATTAATAGTAGTTTGCTCGTGGCACGTCTGTTCGTATACAGGACTATTTATGGCACTTTTCAAATTATGATATTTAATAATTATCATATTAATAATAAGTCACCAATTTCCCGCTACCCCATATGCTCTGAGGTGACCCCAAAATGGGGGGTCCCAACTACGCATGGGACGATATTAAACATTCATGTGACGATTATCCTGGCAGATTATCCTGGCAGAAATAATTGCAATTCAAGATGATATCACGAAAATTCATCATCATCAAAATGTATTTGTTTATGGCACAGATCTTTTTTTTTGTGAACATCCATTTCAGTGAAAAACAAACAAACAAGCCGCCGCTTAGGTTTTGGCATGACTGGAGAGATGCGGGTCTCAAATTCAAAATAAATCAGGAAATCAATATAGGACTGTATGCTAGCGAGCTATACAGCTTTTTCAAGTCACTCATGTGAGGATATTCACAATCATCCCGATAATAAGGAGGACCAGGACCCACTTATTGTGAGTGTTTTTTATGGCGATCCACGATAAAATCGTATATCGTCCCATCCCTAGTCCCGACCCACAGGTTGAGAAACATTGGCCTTCGTAGTTCTTGCTCCCCACGTTCCTAGTCCGAAATACACGGACCTCGACCGTGGCCTGTATGTACGAGCAGTAGGGTTTATATATAATAATATAATATGCGGATCAGCATTTAAAGCTGCAACACCTGGAGGAATCTAACTGATTTAAGATGCAAGCCTAACCGTGCCGGTATTATGTATTGGGGACTCGAGCGCCAGCACAGGAAACCAGAGAAGCACCATGAGCAGAAGTGTCAAGTGTCAAAACACGTGAAAATAGAACAACATCAGATACTTTACATGGATATCAGCCATTGTAGAGCTTAGCCCTTCAATACAAACACATCTTTTTGGGGCGTTGATGTGAGACGTGGACGAAGGACTGCTTGTTGTTCAGGCCCTTTATTGAGTGAAAGTGTCTGGTTAGTACCTGGTTACGGGTCGTATACTACCCTAAACTAGTTGTCTAGTCTTCAACATTGTTCATGAAAGTATTACCTATAAACCTATGGAGTAACTAAATCAACATTCAATAACTTTTACTTGTGTAAAAGCCCAAACAGGTAAATGTACTGCAGATATTGTAGATGACAGCCGATTCCTAAATGATCCCAAAACCTTTCCCTAACACAAACAAAGTCTGAAGGGCTGGGGATCGGGCGTGAGCGGGGAAAACTGTTGGCGGTGCATTCCTGATTAATGAATAATGCCGAGTTTGTTGAGCGGAAAATAGGCCACTTCTGCCTTCTGGAGTCCCGATATTTTAGAGGCGAGCCCCTAGTCCTTCTATAGTCCCTTCTACATCCTAGTCTCTATCCTCGAGTCTCTACTGTATAGCCTAGTCCTTGGTATTCTAGGGTCCTCATATCACGTAACCCCTATCACCTGCCAGGCGGGACAGCAGGACGTTCCCAGTGAACAGACAGTCAACCGCTGATGTGACAGGAGCCTGATGTGCATCCTGCTGAGTGCTGTCAGAGCCGGGGTGTAGCGGGTGAGGGACGGCACTTCACTTGACTTTGAGACGCCGGATCACGTGCGGGAGTATGGGGACGGGGTTTTGTTATTACCACGGTATTGGTAGCTGACTGAGAGCTTTCCAAACGTCAGACGTGGAGAGGAGAGTGACAAATGGAGAGAAATGATGAGGGATAGGGGGGGGAGGATAGGGAGACGCGGGGGGAAGGAAGAGATGGGGAGAGAGAGAGGGAGAGGGAGAGAGAGAGGAGATAGAAGTGGGTGAGAGAGAGGAGATAGAAGTGAGTGAGTGAGAGAGAGGAGAGAGAGAGAGAGAAAGAGAGAGAGAGAGAGAGAGAGAAGTGGGTGAGAGAGGAGAGAGAGATAGAGAGGAGATAGAAGTGGGTGAGAGAGAGGAGAGAGAGATAGAGAGGAGATAGAAGTGGGTGAGAGAGGAGAGAGATAGAGAGGAGAGAGAGAGGAGATATAAGTCGGTGAGAGAGAGAGATAGAGAGGAGATGGAAGTGGGTGAGAGAGAGGAGAGAGATAGAGAGGAGATAGAAGTGAGTGAGAGATAGGAGAGAGAGAGATAGAGAGGAAATAGAAGTGAGTGAGAGATAGGAGAGAGAGAGAGAGAGAGAGAGAGAAGTGAGTGAGAGATAGGAGAGAGAGAGAGAGAGAGAGAGAGGTGAGCAGTCGACCACAGCGGTGTATTGCAGAGTCAACATCTTGACTAAACAGAGAAGCGAGCGTGAAGAGAGTTTATCACTCAGAACAAACACAGCGGCGTCCTCCACGGCGACCCGGACGCCGCCGCCGTCTGAGCCCGAGCCCAAAACTCACAGATGTCTTCACGCGCACGCCGTGAAATGAAAACACCATCCGTGTCTGCGTGTGTGTGGAGCACATCGTTGTTTTTTGCGGCCATATTTCCTTCACCTCGTCCAACAACGTACACAAACTAAGCTCTGTTTGTTTATTAGGCTGTTTTAAAATAAGGAGCCCTCTGTTGTTTTCTGGGCTCAAGATCTTAGGATTTGGAGGTCTATCATAAGAGAGCCAGACAAGATGCACAAGCAGCTGGCAGAGCTCACCTTAAACCATGCTGCGCGGCTGTCGGTGGTTGTTTTTGATGAATAGGTTTTTATAAAAAAGTAAAGTTTGAATAGTGTTTTAAAATATTATTTTTCACTTCATCCCTCAAAAATGCCATGGCTACATGGAGAAATACGAAGCAGCAGATTCTTTTATTTTTTTAATATATTTTTTTAATAGAATAAGAATAAGAAGCAGATGAAAATAAAATTGTGCCGATTCATTCTGTCGTGACGGTTCAGTTTGTGTACCTCCGACCTCGCTTTAACTCGTATTAATATTAATAAGAGTATTAGAGTAATGGTGTATTGAAACACGACGTGAGTCAGCAATGTCCCGAGCACTTTGAAAATTACAAAACGATATGTTTGTTCACGTATATAAAACCGTATATTATGTTTTATATTTGTATTATTGTGTGGTTTATAAAAACCAACAAATTGTACTTGCATGGAACCCGATAGCAATTTATGTTGTTGTGAAAATAGTTCAGGGAGCTTGTGAACACACACACACACACACACACCTACACATGTCTTACACACACACACACACACACACACGTGTCTTACACACACACACACACACTCTGTCGTGTTTTGCACTCTCCCTCGGTCTCTGATCCTGTCAAAGTAATAATAATTAAATAAGAGGTGGGTAGGTGGTTAGGCCCTAACCAGTACATTTCAGTTGGGACTGGAACCGAAAGGTACTGGTACTGAAACCCCAATGTCCACAACCTACCTGCTCCACAGACTCAATATGTAATATTTAATATCTAAATATCTAATATCTAACCCAATATCTGTTTAGCAACGAATTACCTAACACATAGGCCATACACACTCTATAAATAGGCCTGTTTACTGATGCAAATAAGCAGAGACCTGCTCTGGAGAGAGAGAGAGAGAGAGAGAGAGAGAGAGAGAGATGACCCAATTACCAGGGCTTCCCTAACAGCCCAGACCGACTGCCAGCCAGGGTGCCACCCAGTGTCTGACACCAGCTACGGGAGCACAGAGACCCTGCCAGCCACTGGTGGTCTCCACATCTGGAGGAATTAATGGCTGCTTACCGTGACTCAGACAGTTTCAAACTTGCTGGTTCAAGCGTGTGTCTGCTCTAGTCCTAAAGCCATCACCCAATTGGCCTGATTCACCCGGTAGCCATCTCGGTGCTGATGAGAAGATGACCAAGAATGTCTTCCCTTCTGTGTACGTCAGTTAACTGATTCACTACTACAGCCACGAGCAAGAAGAAGAAGAAGAAGAAGAAGAAGAGAAGAAGAACGACGACAAGGAGAAGAAATACAGTTTTCTAAGGAGACCCCTCCTTCTGAAGCCCCTCGCTCTCTCGTCACTAGAGTCCACCTCCGGACCGGGTGCTCTCCCTCGTGAGACGAGACCGCCTGGGATTATATATATCATGATATTGGTTGTGTATACACCTGTAGTTAAACTGATTACACACATGAACAATAAGAATGGCATGTATACTCTGCATACTACTATTCAATACCATTATATATATTTGTTCTACAACACTTGTTCTCGGCCAATAAGACTAATATCCACCCCTGATGAGTGAGGAAATGGATTCTACCAAACCATCACCATGTAAATTGCTGGCATGTTAATCCCATTACCTCATTTTCTAATCAAGTTGTTTACTTCTGTCACCAGCAGGCCGTGTTGTAATCGTACCGCCACTAATACTGCTAAGTGGCTCCGTGTTGAAGGAATATAATAACACGACAAGGCGAGTGTATTTAATCATGTCGCTGGGGGCCCCTGAGGGCCAAATGTATAGCTGGAGGAGGATAATTGAAAAACTAAATGGGGCAGCAGGTCTCTGGGACCAGGGCTACGTTCCACACGTCTGCGTGTTCGCCTCGCGCTTCCTGCGAAATCTCCAGATGCTTTCCTTGCTCTCCATTGTACCCGCTGTTCCAATTCTCCAGCTGCTCGACAAGAAGCTCAATCGGCCGCCGTATCCTCTCGGGGGGGGGGGGGCCGAGGATACATCAGTGTATCCTAGCAAGAAGTGCAAGCTCAGCACTTCTTTACCTACGTCATCAGACATCAGACCTTTGATGACGCTGAAGCAGCTCAGCTGTCCCGGTTTCGGCGCCGGTTCCTTGTTTATGGTGCTAATGCTGGCGCTCGAACCTCGAGGGGATCAGAGGGAAAAGTGCTGGAATCCAGCCGACACGCTCCGGGTCCAGACAGTAGCGGTCCGGCCGTGTTTGAGCTCCAGAGAACTTTCTCATTAAGTGAGAAGTGATTGGTCATTTCAGACAGTTGGGCACAAACACTGGAGAGGATTTCTCATTTCTGAATCTAGATTTCTTCTTTCTCTTCCCTCCTCCTGGGAAAGTGTCACCTGTAGAAGTAAAGTTTAATCATATCCATCATCTCTTGAGGTCTGACCAGAGATGAGATGGAAAGCCCCCCCCCCCCCCTGTATTTTCCTTCTATTGAAATGGATCTTGAACGTAGCGCGCCACTTTTCCAGTCATCAGGTCCACTTGTGCCCTGCCAGAACACACATCGCGGACCGGAGGGTAAAAATAGCATCCAGTTACAGAGCTGCCAATCAGTCAGAGCGCTGCTCCATCAGAGGTTAGAGCTCACTGCAGATTACCTCGGCGGCGGCACAAGATGGCCGCCGCCAAGCACCATTAACTGCGCTGTCAATTTCAATTGGTTTAATCAAATCAGATATAATCAAATTAACGCCGTTAACCAAACGTCGCTGGTCGTACAAGCGACACAAGTGCCCATTTGATGTTGACGACTGTCGATTATTTGACTAGAGGGTATTTCTATACACGTATATTTGTGTAGCTTTTACTTGAGGAGTATAGTGATATGTATTCCAATTGGGTTTAATCAAATCTAATCTAATCAAATTAACGCCGTTAACCAAACGTCGCCGGTCGTAGCAAGCGACACAAGCGCCCATGTGACTGGAGGGTATTTCTATACACATATATTTGTGTAGCTATTAATTGAGGAGTATAGCGATATATTCATGGGCTGTATGTCTACAAGTACAAGTATTCCCCTAGTCCACATCCTCCAGTCGAGACCGCGACCACATCTCAAAATCAAGGTTCTGGATTTCATTGGCCCGGTTCCAGTTCGTGAGAGGAAGTGGAACTGCACTCCCTGACATAACCCAGTCCTCCAGTAATAACCGGTGTATTTTGTATAATATTTCCATGCTGTTATTTTTCCCCATAATGCCTCGGGTCAGTAGTTTAGTGCTCTTCATGTCGGACTGGAGGCCACACACACACAGACACACACACACACACACACACACACACACACACACACACTCTACTAGTGGCCTTATTAAAAGTTATTGACAAGCAAAAGCTCTCTCTCTCTGTGACACGCGAACATACTGCAATAATGTCACCTTGTTAGTGAATAGCACTGTCATCTTTGTTACTACGTGCGTGCACACACACGCACACACTCACGCTGACATACACACACACACACACACACACACACACCCTCACACGTAAAACAAACACACAGTGACGCTCGAACACACACACACTCGGAGACAATCACGCACACACACACAGCCATAAACACCCTCACACATAACACACACACAGCCACACACCTTACACACACACACACAGCCATACTCGAGTTTTTGTTTGTGTACGTACTGACACACGCGCACACGCGCATGCACACACGCACACATCCTTGGGTCATGTGAGTACACACCTCTCTCTCTCTCTCTCTCTCTCTCTCTCTCTCTCTCTCTCTCTCTCTCTCTCTCTCTCTCTCTCTCTCTCT
>JAOPJI010000016.1:3657329-3673371 GCA_027122695.1 Merluccius productus
CCACAGGGTTCTGTGCTCGGGCCCTTGTTTTTCACCATCTACAGTATATTTGGAAAACATTTGAAATTTCATTTTTATGCAGATGACTATTTATTGCTGTGCAGCTGTACCAGTGTGGCCCAATGGCCTCTGTATACCAGGGAGGTGACCTACACCCAAAGCCCTTGCTTAGTAAACACACCACTACTCTCTATATGAGGGAGAGGCTGGCCTTCATTAGGACTGAGGACAGAGGTTAGCTTATTTACGAGGCCATTCTGGGACAGCTTCCTCATTCCTTGTGCACCCTTTTTTTTTAGGGGGGGCGGCTACGGTCTATAAGCATTGTTTTGACTGTCCTGAAGGCGTTAAGCAAGAAATACATACAGTTATACAGTTTGCAGGCCCCTCATCATGGAATGGGCTTCAAAACAGGATGAGACTGAGGGAGCCTGTCACTCCCGGCCTGTCCATGGTTAAAGCTGTGGTGGAAATCTGATGCAGTTCAATATAACTGTCTTCGCCCCCCCGTAGGTCTTTCTTCCTTCTGCCAGATTCAGTGTGAAAAATAGTGTTTTCGTCTGTCATGTTTTATGTGTTTTACGGGATGTTTTATTGTAAGCTGCTGCCGTCTTGGCCAGGCCTCTATAAAATAGATGTTTAATCTCAATGAGACTATAACCTGATTAAATCAGTACAAATACATCATGTCAAACAACTTCTAATATATTACGGATTGTATATCATGTTTTATTGAGCTGAGAGCCCTGGATTGAGGATGGTGGTTACTCATCTCCGTTGAACTGTGTGTTGGCCCCGGGGCCTCCGGCAAGCTCAAGGTCCATGCGAACGTCTGATCACCTCGCAAATGCCCTCTAGGTGTGTGTCTGTGTGTGTGTTGACATAGAGACAAACAGACAGACATACATGCAGACAGAGTGAGCAAGTGTTTGGCTTCTGGTGTTTTTCCGGTGAGGGCAAGGTTTGACCTTTGAACTTCCAGAAGCCACGACATCCTGAGTGATGACCCTGCAGAAGTCAAGACACTGCAGGGTCAGAGAGCGTGAGCGGCAGTCGGACAGACTGCGGTATGGCGCTCTTCAAACAACCGCAGCTCCATCTCTCTACTATTGTCGCCATTTTGTTAGGTAAAAAAGGTGTCTAAATCATATGGGAGTCGATGTATGTTTTGTAGTGTGTTCACATAGATAAATGTATGGGCTGCAAAAGCTGCACTTGTCATTTGCATTTCTTTCAAATGTATAATAATGGCTCCGTGAGTCATGGTCATGCTTTACAGACAAAAAGGAAGGAAATTGATTCCTTAAAAAAGACATTACTTTAAAAATACATTCAAACTAGGGGCCTGTTCCAGAGAACAGGCCAATGTATTTAAAAACTTAAAAACCTTTCGTTTTCCAAATACAAATATTGGAGCAATTTTCTATTTTTTGAAGACTATATATAGTAGAGGAAAGTGCGTCACCTTGTGGATACCTGTACATCTTATAGAAAGTTAGGCCTCTAGCTTGAGAGAGATGTGTGAAGACATCTGGACATTTTTTACCATGTCAATACGATCAGTTGTTTCATCTCGTGTCAAACAGCATTCAACATCTCGTTTAGATCTAGTCTAGCTTGGGTTTCAGTTACCACAGCCGGAAAGGCTGGAAAGGCCTGCTGTGGGAAAGGCCTATTTTTACTAATAGCCTATTTTGGAAATGTTTTTTGTGACAAACTTTCAGGGTTTTCCATTTAGGATGGCACTTCTCTCCCAGTTACATACCCAAACCATTGTGGATTAACCCAAACAAATGAAGGGGGGTCTAGAGGCATCCTCCCCCAGGAGATGTTTTCTAGAATTTTTTCATAAAAGCAATTTTACAATTTTAACACATTTTGAAAATTGACCATAGCTAGGACCCTCCTTCTAAAGATGGGCTGTAGCTAGGGCCCTCCTGGTAAAAATGGACCATAGCTAGGGCCCTCCTAAGGATGGACCTTAGGCCCAAAGATGGACCATAGCTAGGGAGGGCCATCCTGGTAAAGATGGACCATAGCTAGGGCCCCTTCCAGTAAAGATGGACCATTGCTGAACCTTAGGAAGGACTGAACTCCATTTACCGAGTGATTTGCCAGGAGATTGTGCTGCCATTTCAACTTTGGCCTGAGCAATAGGAAAAAGTGACTGATTGAGCAGACCTGCAGACCGTAGACCTGTGCAGACCTTGCAGACCAGTGCAGAACTGCGCAGACCAGTGCAGACAGCTCTACACGGATACTATTGGCCAATAGATTGTTTTTGTGCATCACGTGGTTTAGGACAACTGAACCAACACTGGCACAGGATTGGTTGAAACTTGGCCCCACCCATCCTTCCCTAAAGGCAGGCATAACATGCGACCTATCCATTATAAAACACATTTCCATATGATCGTGTCTAAATTGATTGTGTGTCGATTCAAAACGGATTTTCAATGTGTTGCTCGTGGTTTTGTCCTGTGTGTTCAATCAGTATCTCGAAATAATTGTTAATTGGCAATAGGACAAGGTTAGGTTAGGTTAGGACTCCTATTTTTCAATATGGACTATAAAGGTAAAATGACAAAACAGACCAAATAGCCTTAGACCTCAAAAGGGTTAAACGAGAATGAATCATGTGCAGCGAATGGATGCACAATGGGTTAATTACTTGCACAGATTGCAATACAATAGTATTGGCAGGTCTTTAAACAGCTGCATGGCCAATAACCAATGCACGACCTGCCTATGTGAAGCAGCCTCACTAAATGTCTACAACACATCGTCTTCCTCCACAGGAGATATCAGAAAACAAAAAGTCCCAAAGTCCCGTTAAAGAAACGTTTACTGTCAAGAGATTCAGGTCATATATAACTCACTGACATACATAGGCTTTACTCGACTGCACTCACTCACCCCCTCTGCTGGCCTCTAACCGCATATGCCTTTCCATTCAAATGTGCCTATTGTGCTGACAGTAAAACACATTTCAGAGGGCAAAGAGGAGACCAGTCCAGGATCCGTCTATCCAGTGACCCCTGGCCGGTTCATTTCCAGAGGTCTGTCATCCTTTGTTTGCATCTTTGGCTGGCTCTGTTTAGGTCCTTGTTCAGCATATTTTAGGATGACACAAGCTTTACTTAATTCTATCTGTCAATGAACATGGAGGTATATATCTTAGCACATGTCATGCACACACTCACACAGGTTTGACCCGTCTTTCTGTCAGCCTGTCTGGCCAGAGGAGAGCAGCCCTGCACAGTGCCTGCACAACGCCTGTTGTCCACATACAGTTATAAAGTACGCCTGCACTCCCTCCTTGTTATTCTCTTCAGGAACGAGGAGGCCTATTGTATTTGTCAGCCAAAATGAAGATGGACAGCGAGGTAAAGCGTCTGCTACGCTGGATTCAACAGGAGCAGTACCATTTAGTGTCTGATTCTAGCCATCACATCATCTACAGCACACATCACATTTATTGCTGCAGTTTTGCAATTATGCAATCAATTGATGGCTAAGGCGTTTGCTCATTTTGGCACACAATCTATTGTATATTTTTTCTCCTAATAGTTTAGTGATTTGTTCATTTATTTCTATATTTAAGAATTGTATGGTGGGGTTTTTTTTGTATTACGTATTTAAGATACATTTTTTATTTGAAGATGTGTTTATACGACTTGTGCATTTAATGTATGACGCATAATCCACCATTTTACCTTTCTATACAAATATAACCTTCCTATAAAAAAGAAAAAAACACCTTTCCTCATTTTCATCTTTATAAAGGGTTACGACTGATGATGGTGATGATGACGACGACGACGACGACGACGACGACAACGATGACGATGATGATGATGATGATGATGATGATTAGATTAGATTAGATTAGATTATACTTTATTCATCCCACAGCGGGGAAATTCTGTTGTTACATCAGAATTTCCGGTGTAATAATATACACTATAAGGACAATAAAATAGAGAAAATAAATAAAAATAGAGAAGGCAAAAGACAACAACATGATATAATAATATTACAAAGGTAACGTATGATGATGATGAAGTGGTTCAACACAGATCGATATACAAAAGAAGAGGCATGAATCATGTCTTTCACATTTTTATAAAATCCTCCAGCAGGTCCAGAGGCCTACATGTGAGAAGTACACCAGGGCTGCATTGGAGAAATGTGTCCAGCAGAGGGCAGCAGTGCTACACAATGTTTTCTATATGTATGAAATACAGCAACACAGCGGTGTCCCTCCATGGATGAGGTTTTAAGTGTTGTGTTGTGTATAAAACAGTGTTATAATAACTATTATAACAATAACTATTATAACATAATAGTGTTGTTGGCCTATTTTAATTCATAGTCCACATGCAGATACGCCTGCATGGTCTACATTTAACAATATGTGGTGGTATGTTGTAGAAACTGCAAACAGAAACATAGCCTTACTGTAGCCTTTTATTTTATTTTATTTAGTTTGGGTCGATTTGTGTTGCAGTATAAATCAGAATGCTAAATAACGTTTTCATCGTTTCTTTCACGCCTCACGCGGATGCTGTTTCAAAGAATCAGCCTAAAGAGACGGAGGTCACGGTGGAGCCTGACGCAACAAAATGCAAAACTGAACTGAAAATACATTTTATGCCAGTTTCAATATGAAAACAAGTACGCTCGGCGCTTTGTTCAACATCTCATCAAGGATTTTCCGTGAACTCGTGGGCCGACATGTAAGACTTGAGGTTGCATGGGTAACAGATGGAGTACGTGTGATCTTGTAAATCGTATCTGAAGCCATTCAAAATTGACAGTGTTATTAGAATTGTTGGGTTGTTGTCAAGAGTTTGACGACCTTACAAAAGAGAGGGTGTGTGTGTGTGTGCTTGTGTGCGTGTGTGTGTGTGTGTGTGTGTGTGTGTGATGTCTCGGTCTGCATTGTGATGTACGCGTGCGTGTGTGTGTGTGTGCGTGTGTGCGTGTGTGCGTGTGTGTGTGCGTGCGTGCGTGTGTGTATGTGCAGTAATGTGTTCCATGTGTGTATGTTTGAACATGGCCTGGTGTAATGTGATCTGTCAGATAAAGCAGAAACACAGCAGCCCCACAGAGCTCGGTTCATCACTCATATACTAGAAGAGTATGAAAGTGGAGAGCGTCATCATCATCATCATCATCATATTCATAATCACAATTATGTGAACAATAATATGAGAACCCAAATGGCTACAGAGAAAAAGAAACAAATAAAGAAAATAAAGAGAGAACATGAGAAACATGAGAGTGATGAAAATGACTCTTTCATTGTGTGTGCGTGTGTGTGTGTGTGTGTGCGTGTGTGTGTGTGTGTGTGTGTGTGTGCGTGTGTGTGTGCATGCGTGTGTGTGTGTGTGTGTGTGTGTGTGTGTGTGTGTGTGCGTCCAGGCCGGGAGCCCACTCCGGCTCCATGCACGCCGCACGAGTTCAAGTGCGCCAACGGGCGTTGTGTGGCGCTGCCGTACGTGTGCGACCACAACGACAACTGCGGAGACCTGACCGACGAGATGGGCTGCAGTGAGTCTGTCTGTCTGTCTGTCCGTCCGTCTGTCTGTCCGTCCGTCTGTCTGTCTGTACGTCTCTCTCTCATAATTCCTATTTTCTTATTCGAATGTTGAATATTTGATTCCTCTCCGTCCAGACGTGGGCCACGACCAGAGCTGTGAGAAGAAGCTGTGCGCGCAGGACTGCACCAACCTGAACGGGACCGGAACCGGAACCGGATTCATCTGCTCCTGCAGACCCGGCTTCAGAGTGGACCCAGACAACACCTATGACTGCCTGGGTACACACACACACACACACACACTGCAGACACTAATCTCCGCGTGTGCAGTATTTGACGGTAGGCGTCTCCCCCCCCAGACATCAACGAGTGCGAGGCGTTCGGCGCGTGTCCGCAGGGCTGCAGGAACACCAAGGGGAGCTTCGTCTGCGAGTGCGCGCCGGGGTACCGCAGGGCGGGCGCCGCCGACTTGTGTGAGGCGGAAGGTACGAAGCGCAGGGCGTTGTGTTCTGATTTTTCCTGTTATATTATTTTCCTGTTTAACGCACACTAATGGCTTGTCTCGTTGTTGACTTATAATCTACACTAAATTCAACTGCGGCTAGTTTTATTTTTTATTATTATTATTATTATTATTATTATTATTATTATTATTATTATTATTATTATTATTATCATTATCATTATCATTATTATTATTATTATTATTATTATTATTATTATTATTATTATTATTATCAGTTTCGATGTATTCTTATTGTACTTTAAATGAGGACTGATTATGTTAACTACAGCCTTAATGTTATTATTTTAAAACCTTTGCGCTGGTTCACGTCGTCGTTGTTCTGCGCTCACAGAGACTTCTGGGAGACCATTCACTCGTTCGGCGAGGACCAGAAGAGGCAGTTCCTCCAGTTCACCACCGGGTCCGACCGAGCGCCAGTTGGTGGCCTCGGAAAATTAAAAATGATAATCGCCAAGAACGGCTCTGACACAGATCGGTAAAGTACCCTTTTAATCACACACTGCAGTTAACAAATATTTATTTACCACACTAGCATAACATTAGCTAAATATGCTGTCATTAATTAACAATATTTTGCATTAATGACACTAAATATGCTAAATGACTTGAGGCCTTACTTTCCCGCTCCTTCTTCCAGGCTGCCGACATCGCACACCTGCTTCAATGCACTGCTGCTTCCAGAATATTCCTCCAAGGAAAAACTCAGAGAAAGACTTCTCAAAGCTATTACTTACGCCAAAGGATTTGGGATGCTGTGAAAATGGATCGATAATGAAGTCATATAACAAAAAGACACTTTTTTTTATTAAAGGGAAGATTTTTTGAAACTTTTATTTCAGTACGTTTTCTGCTTTTGCGGTGCCTCTGCGGCTTCTCAGAGATGCTTGGTGACGGTCTTCCTGGTGAATTCTCCCGCCGACGGTAACGACCACATATGGCGCGCGACTGCAGCCGCGCCACACGTGGCCGGTCCTCTGACGGTACCGACCACGTGTGGCGTGGCTACAGTGACCCGGGTCGGGTGGACACCGTTTAGGCGTCGGAACGCACTGAACAGAACTGGCATTACCGTTGAACCTGCTGAAGAACCGTCTTCTCGCCGCGCTCCACCCCGCTCACTCAAGTGTCTCATCGCCGTGGAATGTAATGCGTTTTTAGATTATTTTGAGTGTTTAAAAGTTGAAACTCCCATACGGTTTTGTTGTGTTGTGTTTACTGCAGGTAGTAGCATGTATAGTATTTGATAGTGAAACTGTGAAAGTGCACTTATACACACAGTGATCTCCAACTGGTTTGTTTTTTTTATTGAATTGAAGTGGATTTGCTTTGGTTTGGTTTGTTATTTAATAACTATACCAGCACTATTTGCCAAAACACAAAACTGGCAAACATGGTGCTGATTGTAATCAATATGATAATTATTGATTATGGAGCTCTGATGAAGTATTATTGGTCCATTGCCCCCTGTGTTCCTTTCTCTGAACACGAGAAACTGAAGAAAGTAGTTGTGGGTGAGGGTTTTTAAAAGCTTTTAAGCGTAGTTTTTAATCTAACCCTTGAAGTGGATGTGCTGTGTGTTCTTTCAGCCCCGATCAGAGAGGGTCTGTTTGACTGTGAATGGTTCTTATTGAAGACCCTCTTGAATACGCCCCTGAAGCACAGCACTAGTGTAGCTGACATGGTTTCACCTGTTCGCTTGGGGGGAAAACTCCCCCTGAACGACTTGCTGGGAAATTACCAGTTTGGCAAGAATATACTTCGATTTCCCAAGGGAAAGGCTTTGTTTTCGAGGAAAAGGACTTTGTTTGGTAAGAAGGTAGTAGGACTGCAACGATGAGTCGATTAATCGATTATTCGATCAACAGAACATGAATCAAATCCACATTTTATAATCGAATAATGGTTTAGGTCATTTATCAAGTACAAATACCAAACATTTGTTGCTTGATGCTTCAGAAATTCAAATGTTCATGGATCATTATAAAATGAATACTTTAATTTTTCTGTACATTTCAGACATCACTTTGCTATTATTTTTGACATTTTCTAGACTAAATGATTTATTGATTAATCCAAAAGATTCACATTGGATTAATCGACTATAAAAAATAATCGTTGCAGTCCTAGAAGGTAGTAAAGGTACTAAAGGTATGGAAAGGTACTGAAAGTTGTGCTACTATTGGTGGTGCAAAACCCACATGCCTATGTTTGACATGAATTTGGTTTTATTTTGTCTAAACAGTATCTCAGGTGAAAAACAATTATGCAATGCGATTGTTACTCTTGTGTTCATAAAGTATTATTATAACTATGAAGCAAATAAAAAATCATATTAAACATGGTTTGTTATCAATTGTTGTATGAAAGATAAGATATTGTCGATCGATAATGAAGATGAATTGAAACATCTAAACAGTATATTTCACTTTGGAGATAAACAAAAGAAAAATAATGACATTTGTTTATTATGTTTAATGACTTATTTGCAATGTCATGAACACTCCTAAATTAGAATACTTATTGGTTTCACATTCAATTGTTCATGGGTAATTACAGATCGGATTCAAATTTTAAAAAGTTTGTTTGTACAAAGTGAGTACAGAGTACTACCAACCGTATCTCGGAGAAACACATACTGTGAATACCAAGCATGTTTTAATAATAGTGTTACCAACAATCGACAATCCCATCACTGGTTCAGGTTCACCTCTGCTACATTAATGTTTAACTTTCATAGCGTTCTTCTTTCCATGTCACAGTTATGTCCTTGTAGGCTGAGGATCTGAAATACAGTCTGTATAATACTGAGGCTGGGGGTAGAAAAGTCTTATGAATAATAATGAATAACATTACTGTAATATACCGTTTCTCTATTGCTTACATTTGATTCCTGGACAGAATGGCTTTATAATGTTTAAGAAACCTGAAAAACAACACTCTTATATGTATATATGCACTGCATACACGTTACACATTTGACACACATGACAGTAAATATAATGAATAATACATAATAATATACAACGACGTGTAAACAGAAATGCTGAAAAGTCTGTCAGTTTGGACCTTGTAGGTCCATGGGAGTGGATGTTTTGGGCATTTTATTGACCTTTTTGATTATCCTGATTTATTTTTTGATTTTTACTACTGGACCTTTTTGTCCTGGTCTGCCACCACCTCGGAAAGATCCTGCGGCTGGATGGATTTCACTTTGGACTCCATTTCGCTCACCCGCTGCTTCATCTTGGCCTGGGTGGAAGTGAACTCGGCCAATATCTTAGCAAACTTTGTCTGCATGAGGTCCAGGCTCCCCTCCAGCTTCACAACCTTCTCCTCCAGGTCTTTGGGGTCTGCGCCGGCATTGGCCACGGCCTCGTCGATCAGGTTGTCCTTCATCAGGATGGCCTTGCCCTTCTCCTCCAGGGCCTTCTTGGCGTCTGGGTACTCAGTCAAGGCCTCCACCAGGTCGTCCTTGGACAGGGCAAAGAGGTCCGAGTAGCCCACGCTTCGGATGTTGGCGGTCCTCCGGTTCCCGGCTTTACTGCCCTTGATCCCCAAAATACTGATCTCCCCAAAGTACGCGCCGTCGCTCAGTACGACGAACTGCGTGACCCCGTCGTCTGCCACCACGGCCAGCTTGCCCTCCTTGATGATGTACATCTCCCTGCCGATGTCACCCTTCTTGCAGATGTAGTCCCCGGGGCTGAACACCTGCGGCTGCAGCTTCAGCACCAGCTCTATCAGAAGACCCGCCTCGCAGTCCTGGAAAATGCGAACTTTCTTCAGCGTGTCCAAGTGGACGTTGATGGCGATCTCGGCCCTGAGCTTGTCCGGCAGGTTCTTCAACACCTCCTTCTCATCACACGTCTTCTTCTCTGTCCAGAGGTAGTCGAACCACTTGATCACCCTGGCCTCGAGGTCTTTGGTCACCTTGCGGAACTGCATGTACTGCTTGATGGAGTCGATCTTGGCCTGGAAGTCGGCGCGCGACGCGTTCATGTTGGAGATCATGGAGCCGACGTTACCGACGATACTGGCGAAGATCAGCACGCCCGTGAGGAAGTCGGCGATGACGAAGAGGAACTCCACGTCTCGGACCGGCGGCGGGGTTTCTCCGATGGTGGTGAGGGTCAGCGTGGACCAGTACAGGCAGTAGATGTACTTCCTGGCCAGGCGGCCGTACTCCGGGTGGCTGATGTTGGGGTACACCCAGGTGTCCGTGCCGAAGCCGATGGTCTTGGAGATGGCGAAGAAGCCGCACGCGTTCCAGTGGATGATGACGAGGATGTAGAGCACGAGGTTGCTGATACGTAATATGTTGGGGAAGCTCGTCCGGGTCTCTGTGCGCTCGAAGAACTCAAAAAGCCGGGGCATTTTGCACAGGCGGTTCAGCCGGAATTCAGGGTTGTTGTAACCGAAGTATACGAACAGAAGGTCAGTGGGTATCATGGAGATCATGTCATATTTGAACTGGGACGTCGTCTTGTATTTATCCCTCAGTTTCTTGGAGTCTTTCACAAGAAGGCCTTGTTCCAGGTAACCTGTTGAGGAGACGTGAAGATTACCAGTGCTAATTTGAAGTGACTGGCAAACATGGACAAAATGAAGACCGGACAAAGCGACATTTCGATACACGGTTTGATTCATTCGTTCAATCAATGAACTACTGGGATAAGTATTCCTGCTGAAGAACCTACCTGTTCTCGCTCTCACAAACGTGTCGGTGAAGTAGATTAAATCTGACGTGTAGTCGAGGAATATCCACAGCTTTGTGTAGGTGTCCTGGAGTTCATTAAAACAGGCTCTGGGATGATAAGAGAAGTAAACGAACACACGTTAAAGGTTTGGATTGTGTTACCAGGCGGGTAAGAGGTTAGCAGAGGAGGAGGAGTAGAAGAGGAAGGGGAGGAGTAGAGGAGGAAGGGGAGGAGTAGAGGAGGAAGGGGAGGAGTAGAGGAGGAAGGGGAGTACCTTGTGATGATCATCATGAGGTTGTAGAACACAGGGATTGCGATGACCGTGAGCCAGCGGTAGTACTTGTCCGTCGCTGGATCCATGATCCAGATCTCTTTCCTGAGAAGAAAACGGTTGTTGGGGGATTTTGAAACAAGATGTTATTCAAAGATTTTAGTTGTTGTTGTTGTTGTTGTTGTTGTTGTTGTTGTTGTTGTTGTTGTTGTTGCAACTCAAAGTAGTCCATGTGATGTATAAGTGTGACCAACACACCATTTGTCGGTGTAGTTTTTGGTTATGGAACTTAAGCTTTTATTTAAAGTGTACTTTTAATAAAAGCTGAAGTTTTTATATGCACACTGGGACCCCTAGTGGTGACCGGTACTTACGGCGGCTCCTCTTTCTTTTTGTCATCTTTTTTATCATCCTTCTTAGCATCCTTTTTCTCATCCTTTTTCTCATCTTTCTTCTCATCCTTCTTCTCGTCTTTCTTCTCATCTTCTTTCTTGTCCCCATCTTTTTTCTCGTCTTTTTTTATTTCATCCTTCTTGTCCTCTTTCTTGCTACAGATCACAGATTTGAATTTAATTTTAGTCTTTTAGAGGTTGGAACTACAGAGGGGTTGGAGTTGGGAGTGTAGAGGACGTCTGGTCTAAAAGCACGACACTAGATATAACTTAAGCAGGTGTTGTTACTGAGACCTGGTGCTGGCCATGGTCTGCCAGTAGGTGGCAGTATTTCACAAATGTGTTCTCAAAAAGGGAGAACACATTTTCCTTTTTCTCATTGCCACTAGCGAAATTAGTTGGATATGAATATTTTCTCGTTATTGATATAATCAGCACAACCAGCATCCCACTTTGTGAGTTCCCAACAAGCACACAAGTAGAGTATCTGCTCGTTGGGAAGTACAGTTTCTGGTAGGACTGCAACTAACAATTATTTTCATAGTCGGTCCAGTAGTAATGGACCTAACCATCTTTTTTTTCGATTAATCATTTAGTCTAGAAAATGACAAAGTCATTGAACAAGAAAATTACATCACAAGTTACCAGAGACCGAAGTGTAAATTTGCTTGCTTTATCTGACAAGCAGCCAAGAAAAACTAAAGTATTCATTTTATAATGATCGATGAACCAAACTCCATGAACCACATTTCTGAAGCAAATGTTTGGTATTTGTACTTAATTAATTACCTAAATGATTAATCGATTATTAAAAATGTTCTAATTTTCTGATTAATCGACTGCTCGTTGCAGCCCTAGTTTCTGACACTATCTACAGTGAAACATTTAGGTGGAAAAGGGTATCATTTAGTGTTTATCAGATTCATTTATCTAACTACTACTAGAGCTATACTACTAAAAGAAGTACTGTAGTCTAATGAACGCTACCATTTGAAATAACTATTTCAAATGGTTTTGTTATTCTCCATGTGGTCTATTCTATGAGGAATACAGGGGTTTAGTTTAAAACGTGCAAAAGCACACTTACTCATCTGTGTTGTTACAGTTATTCATGTTGTAAGCAGCCAGTGGCCACTTACTGAAAAAACAACAAAAAACAAATGTATCATATGAAGCTGAATATGTATGTCTATAACTATAAGTCATGTGCTTATTAAAGACACTGATCATTGTGACGTGTTGAAGGTATTTAGGGTTGGCTTTAAGATGAACCGCACACTGGTGAAGTAACCCCTATAGGGGGTCAGAATACTCACAAATACAACGCATTAAACAATCATTTAATGTTCTTTGAATCTATCTGATTTTGTTGCATTGGTGCTTGTCCTATTCTCCCATTGGTTAATCTATTATTGCCCTGTTTTAACGTCTTAGGTAAGCTGTTATTACTAGAAGAGATATGTTAAATTGACCTTAAGGTAAGAGATATGTTAAGTTGACTTTAAGGTAAGAACAGGATTATTTGCCCCCACTTTGTTCAGAATTTGACTTGATTTCCCTGTTTTGATGTGAAACACTATCACTTGAATTGACATGTAATATAAATGAAGGTGTAATACGAAGACGTGTTATGATGTTCATTCGTCCATAGAGCCGTGGTTCTCTGGTGGGCGTGCGGAGGCCCTCACCTCCTCTTCCGCAGGCTGTCCTGGAGGCCCAGCGACTGGGCATTGCTCTCCCTGCTAGGAACGTCCTTCAGCTCAGGGCCCCTGAAGCGCTCCAGGAAGGAGTCGGGCCGCTCCTCCTCCGCCTGCATCCTGTGGGAGGCCCACGACCGCAGCAGGAACAGGAAGTGAGACAGCCTAGAGAGTTAGTGAGGGGTAGGGGGAGAGAGAGAAGGGGAGAGAAGGTAGAGAGGAGAAGGGGATAGGGGGAGGGAAGAGGACACGGTAACATCCGTCTAGTCTAGTGCTGGTCTTTCTGACTAGTCTACAGGGTCACCTGACAGCTTGTCTCTATGACATCGGGGTCTCCATGACTACAGGATCTGATGACTGTAATTTAGCATCAATCTCCTTGACAACAGGGTCACATGACGACAGAGTTATATTGTCCAGTCTAACATTGGTCGACATGACAACAGGATCACATGTTGTTTAGTCTAGCTATGGTCTCTGTGGCAACAGGGCCACATAACAACCGTTGCCTAGTCTAGCGTTGGTCTCAATAACAACGCTAGGCTAGAAAGCAATCTCTATGACAGCAGGATCACGTTGTCTAGTTGAGCGTTGGTCTCTATGACAACAAGATCACGTTGTCTAGTCTAGTGTTGGTCTCTGTGACAACAGAATCACATTGTCTAGTCTAGCATTGGTCTCTATGACAACAGGATCACATTGTCTAGTCTAGTGTTGGTCTCTATGACAACAGGGCCACATGGCATCGGTTGTCAAGTCTACTGCTGGTTGTGATGACAACCGGGTTATAATATCTAGTGTAGCGATTGTCTCTAACTGACTACAGGGTCACATGACATACCTGGCCATGGCGCCGGCGCCGGTGAAGGAGTCTCGATGGGTGTCCAGGCGTTGGCAGGCGGTCGGTCCGGACACCTCAGAACCGTCGTCACAGAGAGACTGAGCCCTGGGGGAGAGAGACCATAGGTAGACATCACATCACATCACATGTCATGACAACTTACATCATTCATTTTATCACTTTTATCACTATCTATCGCGCTATCCTGCATCACCCTGTCACGGTTTATTGAGGGTTTGCAGGTCAGTCCCTCTGCAGAGTCTCTAACATGCCGGCATCACAGGGTCTAGCCAGCCAACCTTGAAGCTTGTTTGCATACAAACTAATTAAAATTGTAAAGTTAAATTGTTAGTTATCAATAAGAAGTTGTGTTGATATTGTTAGGTATCGAATCACCTGAAAAGCATCGGCGCCTTAAGATAAACAGTTGCGGATTCAAATACGTCATCAGCAGAGTCTTGTGATTGATTTGCTCACGTCTTAGGTCAGATGGACCTCACCCTTTATGTCTCCCTGCAATGTCGCTGCTTTCTGTCACAACAGCCCAACCAGCATTTCACTAGGAAATGTCACTAGGTCTTGAGGTGGGACATTGGCGGTACATATTCTCCTAGCATCCTGTTATTAGCCTGTTAGCAGCCAGCCTGTTAGCAGTCTGTTACTAGACTGTTAGCAGCCAGCCTGTTAGCATCCTGTTACCAGCCTGTTAGCACCCAGCCTGTTAGCATCCTGTTACCAGCCTGTTAGCACCCAGCCTGTTAGCGGTCTGTTACCAGCCTGTTAGCACCCAGCCTGTTAGCGGTCTGTTACCAGCCTGTTAGCACCCAGCCTGTTAGCAGTCTGTTACCAGCCTGTTAGCACCCGGCCTGTTAGCGGTCTGTTACTAGCCACCCTTTTCATTCATATGTGTCCATCATGGCCGCCACATTCAGGCCAACTGTTTGTCTGACAGTTTTATTCAAATCCAACCTGCTGTCGCCGTTTTCGATGACGGTGAGGTCATCGTCTGTCGTGCGATTGGACGGCCGTAGTCTCGTCGAATATGATTGGTCTGTACAGATCTTCGCCATGCTTCCTGCTCCGGCTGGCCGGCTGCCGCAAAGAAACACAAGTCAGTCAAAAGTGACCAAAACAGTTGGAAAATGAAAAAAACAAAACAACGACTGACTTGGTTGTTGTTTTGGTTGCTATGGTAAAAGGATTGGATGCAATATCATAATGTAGTTCTGTGTCAATGTGTAGTGTTGAACATTTGGTTTTATTGGGACTTGACATAAAAGAGAAAATCTTATCTAGATGTCATTATTTGTTAATCATTGTAAAGGTCAATTCAATCTTACCTGTATATCATCAAACATATCATGGGCGATACTCTATAACGTATACGTTATACGATGGAACAAATGTTATGTCCTATACCTTAATGAACTCTGACTAAGGGATTCAACAATATATTTTAAAACCTAAAGCGCACCTTCAAGTAACTGAATGTATAGTACCATACTATATAGTAAGCTTGTATAACCTCAGTCCTAAAGCAGAGCAGAGGTTACGTGCGCAACGTGAAAAGCAGTTTTCCCTGTACTGTCAACGCATGGCTCCTAAATATACCAGGTGATTATGTCCTTAAGCAAACAGGATCACACGCTGCACAGAGCGACAGATCAGGAGCAGGTAAAAAATAACTGGTAGGAGAGAGAGACAGCGAGGTCCTCTGTGGTCCACAGGATATACACAGCTCTAAGTCTATTAGCCCCTCTTAAAGCCCAGCTAGCGCCGGGCTCAGAGCACTTCAGTACTATTACTACAATATTACTCCAAGGTCCCCCTGCGACCAGACACAATGTGTGTAGAGTACAAATATAAATAATATGAAAGAAAAGAGTTGCCACAGTACAAACAATACGTGTGCAAGTTCAAGATGTCCCCTAACCCTACCTGCTCCTTAATGACCAGTCTCTGTACTGTCTAACCCCTACCTGCTCCTTAATGACCAGTCTCTGTACTGTCTAACCCCTACCTGCTCCTTAATGACCTGTCTCTGTACTGTCTAACCCCTACCTGCTCCTTAAT
>JAOPJI010000016.1:3847651-3872362 GCA_027122695.1 Merluccius productus
GGGGAGATGGCGAGAGGGGGGGGTAGAGGGGAGAGAGAGGGGAGAAAGGGGTGGAGGGGGTTTAGGGGAGAAAAGGGGGAGATAGGGGAGAGAGGTGGGAGACGGGAGAAAAGGGAGAGCTGGGGATGGCAGACAGAAGCAGCTATGGTCTTATGTGAACGGCAGCCAAAAGGTAAAACATCTGGGCTAGCAGCAGTCACAGTGCTGAGGAGATACAGAGGTTCTGCATGCAGAGCCACCCGGTGGGAGGCAGAATAGTCTAGGGGTTAGGGTGTGTGACTCCCAGTCAATAGGTTGTGGGTTCGAATGCCAATTGTCCGCAGTCTACATGTAGGCCTTCTTAGAGAGAGATGCCTAATGCCTGCCTGCTCGCTTTGGACAAAACCATCTGCTAAATGACTCAATACTAAGCCAACCTGGCATTAGAAATATAGGTCAACCTTACAGCATTTTTGTTTGTGTTTGGCTATTCCTTCAAAACCCAGCACCGCCCTGTCGCTACCATGGTGATGTGTCTGAGTATTTCTCCTGGCAATGCAGCAATTGTTTTGTTTTTTGTTTTCTCACAGCAAATGCTGCACAACAATTTCCTATGTTGAACACCCACACAGAATCTGCAGCTGCGTCAGTGCCAAAGTCATGTTGTGGAACGCAGGTCTGATGATCCACTTTGCTTGATAAGAGCCACATGCCTCGGGTAGTAAAATCATATGACCTCAGCAACATAACCTCCGTGCCATTCTGAGTCCATGTTGTGGGGAGGAACATCACACTACTCTCCACCTTGACAGCAGAAATATGAGAGGCCTGCACGCACAGTTGCACACACACACACAAACACACACACACACACACACACACACACACTCACTCACTAACAAATCCATTCAAGCTCGCACAAATGCAAGCAAAAACATGATGCCAGTGTTAGCTCATGTGGTGATACCTAACAGGGCGTTGTCCTCTCTGGACTTATTAGACTTGTCTAGAGCTCTTTTGTGTTTCTATTTGCACCTGGTGGGTGTTAACCCTTATACACACACACACACACACACATACACACACACTCACACAGGGACAGATATGTCTAAACACATCATGATTTCATGTTACAATGGTTCCGATCCTCAGATATACCTGAGGAATAACAATCGGTGTTGCTCTCTGTTCGTTTCATCTAGTGGTTAGGGTGTTCGACTCCTAGCCGAAAGGTTCTGGGTGTGACCCCCGATGTTTGTAGGCATCCTTGAACAAGAAGCCTCAACCCCTACCTGCTCCTTCATGACCTGTGTCTGGATTCGCTTAGTCGCTTTGGATACAAGCGTCTGGTAAATGACTAGATAGCGGTACATAACAATACGATACTAGATAGTAGTAGTACATAAGATGGTAATCAGTTTGTAACCCAGATGGCGAGGGAGACGGTATTCTCACCATGGAAGTAGGCAAACTGCAGGTAATCGTAGTGCAGAGGCAGGTAGTTCTCCATGGGAGAGAGGCGTCCGGGCCGGGTGGCCAGGTCCCTCACACACTCGTGCTCGCAGTGCAGCATCTGCGTGAAGTGATCTGAAACACACGTACACACCACGGTGTGGTGAAATTAAACTGTCAAACGGGACCTCTTAAAATACATCGTATGGAGATGAAGTAACCACCGAGATCCTAACCCAACGAAGAACAAAATGTATTGGCTTTGTAGTAAGACAATTAAAGCACATGTTAGCAGACAAGCAGGGGGTTCATTTTCCCTTTGCATCTCTTTATTTTCTTAATCTTAGTTTTTGCCACTTTTGGCCACATCAAAGACCGGCCTGCTGCCGGTCAGAGAGCTGCTCAAAATCATCACAGACTTAAATGCTCAAAGAGACTGTGTTAACTAATGCAGTAGCAGACTGGACCGACGGTGTGTTTACATTACAATTATATGTATTTAGATTACTGTTAGGCCAATTCACTGAGTAGGATTCTGTATCGTCTGGTGTTCGTTTAACATACTGTGTGAATGCGGTCACATGCCAGCACCATTAGATCTTAATTACAGTGACATCACCAGTGTGATGTCAGCACCAGGTTAAGAAAAATGGCATCGCTCGACACTTAACATGTTGGAAAAAATGTGTGTTCAACCAATTTAACTGCCGGAAAAAATATAAATGACACTGTGGTCTTTTTCTTTGCCCAGAGGGCACCGCAGCTTAGCTCATGTTGTAACATTACACCAATGAATCATAGTTGTTTCTTTTGAATAAATGTTGTAGGAGGACAGCAATGAAGAAGTATGCCAGACAAAACAAAGCAAAACAAACTACAACAATACATTTTAATTATATGGTGCAGGGTATCTTTCAAGGGTTGCGTTTTGGAATCATTGTGTGATAGGTATCATAAATATCAAACACCACCATTTTTTTTCAGAAGCCAATGTTTGACTATAAATCTGAATAGTAAACCATATATCCTAATCGTAAAATAATATATCAAGATGTGTGGTAAACAGACACTAGTAGTACAATACTATGTTCACTGGGAATATGTGGGTCTATTTCTGTCCATCGTATAAATGTATGAAATTACTTCCTGTGGTATGTGTTCTCAACCATGCCTTTATAGTTTTTGGCATATGGGGTTGTCGGATGGCTACAGTAAGCCGTGACACTTCAAAAACCAGTGGTCTGAAACATGTTACTCCACAACTATGCAAAACAGAGATGCGCCTCTAGACTACGCCATATTTTAATTGTTGCCAGACATGCGAGTCTACATGCAACAACATCATTGTCATCAGATGGGAACCATCAGGGCCCTCTAGGATATTCTAGATATTCTCATTTTATTTTATTAATTCATAATTTGACAACATCTAAACAAAAATGTTTCTGAGGGAATAAACCCTTCAAACCCGCCTATCCAATTGGTGTTGGAATGTGAAGGGTTAAATGAAAGAAGCCCCTTGGTCAGCCTATCAGAATTGTGCTGACTCTGCAGTTGTTGAGAAGAAAATGCTATGCAGCTCTGTGATTGGTGGTTTTGCTATAATTTCACAGAGGGTCAAGTAATTGTAATTCAATGAGAGACTAATTTTTGACCTATACCTTCTGAATGGGTGGGCTTTGTTATCGCTAACTTTATGACTTTGAAGTTCCGCCCACTGTGAGGGACACGCATCACAAGTTAATATACTAGCTAGCTTGCTTATGGGGCGTGATTTGATTTACTTCACGATGGCAGCCGCTGCAACTATCGTTTGGGGGGGGGAGGACATTGTTTGTAAGTTAGCTTGTAGTTAGCTTCTAGTCAAGTCAATTGACCATGCTGGTGCTGCGACGCACATAAATAAAACCGACCTCATGTTAAAACGACAGGAACAGGAAGTGACTTTACCCTGCTACCGACCACCTGTGAAAAGGATCCAATACTAGAGAGGACACAGTAAGCTAAGCTGTTGTTTTGGCTTTCTCCCAACGGGGGGGGCCCCTCATGTCACGGTCTTTACGTCAGAGTCACGGTTCGCTACTGATCGTCATTAAATTAAGGTGAAGGCTACAGAGTGTAACTGTGATCCTAAACTTAACCCCACCAATACCTTGTCTAAACTCAACTCTTTCTAAAATGACACATCCTCAATCATATAATTAAATGTAACCATTTCTAACCGTATACCTAAACATAATCATCTCCAAGCTAATGCTTGCGATACAACCTAACAAAACGATTGTTGCATATAAGACGCAACGGTCTCAGTTACACTTTTACTCGTCACATATTCATTTTTTGTATACATCATTTATAGACAGAATTCCTCCGTTTTCCCTCCTACGGTTAAATAACCATCATAATCACTGACACTCGCTGCTATAGAAACTATAGAAACATGGAAAGGAATCCACTGATTAGAAGCCAAACAAAGCCCAGGCCAAAACCAATTAGTCAATTTCCCCAGTGTTTACGTCAAGCGGGCTCCACCTATGGCTGAGACAAAACACGCTTGTTGCACTGATTGAGCTGCAGCTACCGCACGCTAGCTAGCTAGTCTCCTGGAAGGCTTGCCCCTGTGTGTGTGTGTGTGTGTATAAAAGCATAATCATATGATTGTCTTCTGGTTCCAGTGTTTTGCTATGGCTAACGCTCCTGTCACACAGCCCTCCACATCAAGCAGGTCTGACGCTGTACTCAGCAGCCCCACCTACCCTCTCCCCTTGCCTGGGACCCGTGGCTAGCTGCCAGCGCCGCTAACCCATATAGTAGTGACTGACGTAACACCATACCTCACTACACAATATAACGCTTGTACTCCCTGGAGGGCGCTACTACTGTATAACTAATGCTAACAACATTATCACGTCTTTTCTATAAAACCGCCTGTGTGATTGACCTAATAGTTTTATTTAGCATTATTAGATATTATTATTGTATCACATCTGGATGATACATGGATACTTTTAATAAAGGAGATTAAGATCAATTGATTATTCAGCTGAATAAATGACTAATGCTGCATGTTTTGATTAGATTTCTGGCCTTTGAGCAACACAAACTAACACTTCCCCTTTCGCCCATCCTCTCTCTCCAACTTCACTTCTCTCTCAGTCTCTTCCACACATCCCTTTCACCCATTCAAAGTGTCGCCTTCATCAACTAGCGAGAATTCAAATAAAAAGATGGTTGGTTCGTTTAGGGATTGAAGGCTAGTATTTGTCCTAAAGACCCCGCCTTCTCACCACCTCAGGAACCTTCAAAGTCTTTGACAAAGTGAGGCAGAACACTGTAAGCTGATTAAAAGTTGTGCATCCACAACGTTTAAATGTCCTCATTTATTTTTTTTCCCCAGCTGCTTGCCGTCTACAATTGGATAACTTCTCGCTATTTCAAAACCCACAACACTCAGGACAGGACAGGACCGTAAACCCCGGCGCGAGGGAGGTGCATCCAAATGTAAACGCGGCCAAACCCGTCCTATCAACAAACAGCCCACATGAAAGATGGGAGTCGACGGTAATGTCATAAAAAATGTTTGTTTTCCTCCTTCTTCTAGGAATTGCGTTGCTTCATATGAGAATAATTGGGAGTACCGTATCTCAGAGAGCGGTTGTAAACACAAAATATCTGAAAGCATTTCTCGAATGCGATATGGTTTACGGAGTTGCGGTTAATGGCTGTGCTCCATTAGCCACATGAACTCGGATGCAACAATAACGCATTGTGGCGCCGCTTAACACTAATCTAAACTGTATTGCATTGATTTATTTATTGTTTAATTAATGCCACACCGTTCAACCCCACCCGTCACTTAGTTCAACATTTCAAATAAACAATAAGCTGCAATTTACGAGGACACATCCATCTTAATTATTGAGGGTAAACTGTAAACTGTCGCACAACATCAGCCCTATTTCACAACGGCGGAAAAATGTGCCGTCGTAGACCGGGATGAAATCAGGACAAGCTCGTAACAACGAGACCCCTTCATACCATTGTTGTTACGGGCTTATCATTCCAAATGCGTCTTCTTGGCATCTCACCTGATATGAGCTCATGGAGGCTGTAGCGGTACAGGAGGTGGTCGTGGCCCTCGAACCTCTGTGGCCCCTGGCAGAGGGCCCGGCACGTGACATCTGCTCTGTAGTACTCCACCAGGGCCTTCTCAAACAGCACGATGGCTCCCTCGTAGTCCCCATTATCGTACAGCCGCACCCCCGCTGTGAAGGAACGCTGGGGGGGGGGGGGGAGAGAGAGAGAGATACGTTTGTTTGGGGGAGTTGTTTTTTCTCCAAGGAGCCTGTATTACTCGAGGACAGATTGGATTTGGCTGAGAGGCAAAGAAAAACAAACATTTAGAAATTAAATCGGAGTTGGAGACTGGTGTTAAAATATGTACAAAACAGCACGAGCTGCCAACGGATGTGAGCCAATTGGGATTGTGAAATAGCACGCGTTTCAAGCCACAATGACCACCATCAGCACTTATAGTATTACTAGCAAAGATTCCCATCAAGTTAAAAGTATGACTGGCCGAACACGGGTGTATGAAGTCTACCAACCTCCTATACTTGCCCCTCATATGGCTGAATAAAATCCATAATCAGCGAGTCTCCGATCTACTGAACTACAGAAACGTTTACGGTACCTGGTGTGGCCTGGCTTCTCGGTCTACAAAGTGGTCCTCCTGGACTCCCTGCTGGTTCTTGTACTGCTCCAGGTTCTGACCCATCTCCACGTGCTCCGGGTTGGCCTGGAAGTAGGTGTGAGCCGCTGCGGCCGCATCCTCAGGCTGCTTCAACTATGGACAGAAAGAGAGAGGAAGATCGATGGAGAGAGAGAGAGAGATGGCAAGAGTTGGCAAGAGAGAGTAAGAGAGAGACAGGGACAGAGAGCGAAATGTCAGTTAAGAAAGGCGTGGGGAATAGCTTAAATGGCCATGAAGTCCATTCTCAGGTTGAGTTCGGGTTCAACACCCGCCCGCTTGCCAGTTGTGTTTGAGCGCTGGCGGGAGAAGGAATCATTCTAGTCCAAAACAGCATTTCCCCACATTTGTATTTAATTCACACTGAGGTACTTGAAAAGAGGGCTTGTAGACTGCACTCATTAGACCCAGGTTTTGCGTCACGCTGTTAGCAGCTGGACCGTAGATCAGTGTTGTGTAATTAAGGGTGAAAAAAGACAAAGACACAAACCAGCCGGCTTGCATCATTATTAATGTAAACAGAATATCAGTGGAAGACACAGCAATGCGCTGCTATCGCTCTGGTTTTTCAGGCATTCTGGGCTGTTTGTACTTTATTAACCTTCTGCAAAATGACTCGCAGTGAAGGCAGGGAGAGTTTGGTCCTGACCGCTGCTCTTCCAGAAAGGAAGTCAATCTGTAAAGTAAAACGGCTGAAAATGAATTTCCATCAAGAAATATGGAAGGAAGTTCAGTTTCGGGAATGCATTTGATGGATAGGGTTGTGCAGCTGACAGCAGAAAAGCCAACCAAAATGAAAAAGAACACACGCTGTTGAGTCCAACAGCGTGTGTGTGTGTGTGTGTGTGTGTGTGTGTGTGTGTGTGTGTGTGTGTGTGCACGCGCATGTGTGTGTGTGTGTGTGTGCGTGCGTGTTTTAGTATTTCAGGCTTTCTGTGTGCATGCTGTACCACACACTAATACCAATTCACAGCCAGTGGAGAGATTCTATAACACTGTGTTATGTGGATATCATCAACTCATACTTAAAAGGGATAAACCCTAGCAGCTGTCACATCCAAGTCTCGGCAGCTGACTGAGATAATCTCTACTTAAAAATGTAGAGCTTTCACCATGCAGACATAGGCCATACTGGAAGAGATGACACAGCTCTCTGTTGGCTAACCACCAAAGCTGCAAATAGTTTTGTTTATTGGCGTACGGTGAGGACCAACTTGGCTCTTCTTTGACCACATTCCATTGTGTCACCATAGATGAATATGTCTGCCAGCAACTTGGCATTTGAGTCATACCTTTTTCATTCTGTCTGGTTCCGGATCAATAGGCATAATGCACAAAGTCACACTGGTAACGGTTGGCCGGCCCATACTTCTCTTCATATCATGATTTCACAATGAGAAAAACAGTCTACTGTTTTTGTTTGGTAAATCGAATGTTGGAATTTTGTTTTCGCACACACATTTGCTACTGAGTCAGCACAGGTGGCGTATTGTACAAGCTGCTGGGAAGACTTCCAGATGTTGAAAACATTAAAGAGGAAACTTCCCCCCTACCCCAACCTTCCCCCCACCACCCCTACCCCAATCCATCTCACTAATCCATACATTCACCGGTATCCTGTACATTCACCCCAATCCATCTCACTATCCAGTACATTTAACAGTTAACGTCTCTACCTTTGACATCAAAGGTGTGTAAACCTCAAAGCCAACCATTTATTTCCAACACTTACCTCATCTCACGCTTAACCTTTACAAGCAGAATTCAAAATAACTCTCTCTCTCTCACTCTTGCCTGGATATCTGCAGTTTTAAACAAACATCCCCTAAGAAACAGTTCAACGTAGAAGAAGCCCATCATTTTATTTGAAACAGACCTTCATTGCTTCGAAAGGACGCATGTTCCTTCCTTCTGATAGGAAGCTTATCACCATCTGTGATAAGCGGCAACACTCTCCAGCCAACCAATCAGATCCACTTCTGACAATACCCCTCCCCTCTCATGGGTTGGATTGCTACCATGGAGGGAAAGATAAGCACACAGGACTGTCTGGAGGTGCAGGTGCATGGACCATATCAGGAACTGTATGTGTCATTGTGTAATTCTGCTCCTGGCATTTGTGTAAACAATGAGCATCTCTTCCCCTTCCCTATTGTTTCCAAAGTGTCACACAACCCTCAACAAGGGATATCTTCCTGCTACCACACGCACACATATGCACACACCCACGCACGCACACACACGTGCGCGCACACACACACACACACACACACACACACACACACACACACAAGCAATTGACAGCAATTCAAAGAAAACAATCAAATAAAAAATGTCTTCTCAAAAGTTGGATCAAGTTTTAATAGTGTGGTTGTGTGTGTGTGTGTGTGTGTGTGTGTGTGTGTGTGTGTGTGTGTGTGAGGGACACATTTGTTACATTTGCCCAGAGTAACAATAAAACCGCGCCAAGGCCAAACGTGTACATCGCGTCCCCAGCAGGTGCAGGCCTATCGTAAATCTAATTTGATTTCACAACTCCTCAGTCGAAAACGCCTTTAGAGTTGAAAAGGTTTCTGCCGGGTGTGTGGATGCCAGAACGTCGGTCCAATCAGGGAGTGGGACCTGGATCTTGTGGAGCACCTCTATAAACACTCCACTGTGTTTGGCTGGGGGGGGGGGGCTCTCCTTGGAACACAAAGACGACATTGTTTTGTGCTGACCCGGACTATTTGCAAGGGGGGAGCAAAATCATCTACACTGTATGGGCTGTGCATTTGGATTATTTTAAGACATAAATCAGCTTCTCTATGCAGAACATGCATGGTGTGGTGTTGATAAAATGGACTGTCAACCAAAAATGTTAAAATGAGGCTTTGTGTCACAGTATATGACAAAGTATGCACGATTAATCAAAGTGAACTTGTGTGTTGTGGTCTCTGCTGGCGGTGAGGAATCTTGAGTTAAAGGAAAATGACTGGGAGGACATGCTTGGTTACCTTTGAAGGACCAAAGTATAAAAGCTGGCGTCAACTACATTCCTGCCTGGGCTGCCTGCCTCTAGATCCCTAGTATTGATGACCAGAATAATCTACAAGGACAGATACATACACAGATAGAGACACAAAGACAGAGAGAGAGGCAGAGAGAGAGAGAGACAGAGAGACAGAGAGAGAGAGACAGAGGCAGAGACAGAGTAATAAATAAAGAGAGAAAGGAAGAAAGAAAATAATCAAGAAAGACGTTAAGTAGCACAAACGTAGAAAAGAAAACCGTATGAACAAAATGATCCAGAAAAACAGGGACACATTTGTGTGTGGTCTACAGGGAGGAAGGCCTATCGGTCTATCACGTGACTTCCAGAGCAGAAGGAAGAGACTGTGGGAGAAGCTTCTCCTCTGCTTCTCAGGGGAGGATCTTGAGGAGAACGTGAGGGGTCAACCCCTGCAAGCCATCCCAGCATAAACACAGCTGTGGCTGGCCAACGTCAGATCTATTGTCCCATCACTGAACGACGGGAAAGCAGAGATATGGAAAATGAAATCCATATATGATCCAGTGGTAATAGGAAGAATTGTGGCTTTCTCCTTTTGGAAATAGAATATACATGAAGCCAAAAGCATGAGGTTGTGCCAGGACAGACACAAAATAATGTTTTTTAGTCCTCCTAGAAAAAGCTACATTTGCGTTCCTTGTGCTTTGCTTTGTCAAAACAGTATGATTCTAGTTCTTCTGCCACAAATATGAGGTGAGAGTCGCGCTCTGTGTGCTCTGGACATTTACATATACACAAGTGGTCCATGGATATTGAGCATAAGAAACATCTGCATCCAACATATAAAGATATACACTTTCCAGATAGTCATCAGCCAACACAAGCCAGAGGAGAAAAAGACACGACCCATAGACTGGCTTGGTGAATGGTTTCTTTCTACTGGACTCACAACAGATTTACGGTCAAGAGCTGGCTTCACAAAGTAATACATCATTTATGGAGAGCGGATGATTCCAGCACTTGGCATTTGAGTGTAAAATGTCTGTCAAAAAACCTCTGCTAAATCCAAATACACCTACTTAAACATTAAAAACATATGCTTTTCAACCTGACGAGGGGAAAGTCAGGGCACCCCCTGGGGCCACAGAGAGAGAAACCCATCAGATTTTTTTTGGTAGAGCCTGAGCTACACTTCATGGCGTAATGGAAATAAGCTGCCATATACTGTTAAATTACACAGTCTTGCATGACCACCATCTCTGGACGAAGCAGAGAGAGAAGGGACCTTGTTGAAAAACTGACTCACACTCTGATAGTGTGACTTCTGATCCATCGTGGGACACTTCTTGGAATATCGACTTTGTCTAAAGGCCAGTATTTGTATTGTTCCCATGGAATCAGTGAGACAAAACGTATACTCTGGTGTAGCCTGGTCCATGATGCAGCTGTCTACAGATTACCCTGCTGCTATGTTTTGCCAGCAAACATTTTCTACCAATTTAAAAAAAGTTGTTGAGAAAAGCTGTCGAGTGAGTTTTGCAAACAAATCAACAGTACACGCTTCAAAAAGCTCTGCTGCTAAAAGCCGGTCTTTGAGCACATTTAGTAGCCTCATGCAAAACGTTTAGACGCAGTACATTTTTTCTCTGCCGTGACTTTCAAAGGAGCACCTGTAGAGATGAATGACTCCCACTCTCTTAAGACCAGCCATGTAAAAGCTCGATGGACACCCCTGCCATTTAATGTTCTTGATGTGGGCCACAAGCCTTGCCAAACATAATGAATGCCTCTCGCTCTCACACAAGGCTCAAAGCCTCTCACTCTCTCTCACCAGGACAGATGCTTTAAACCTCACCTCATCATCACTTATATAAATATCTCAACATAAAAAGCATATTGTATGGTTCTCGTTCCTTCTGATTGGACCGTTCACCTAGCAACCCGTGTCGGCTCCCGGCTGCAGCCATTCCAATGGGCTCACGGGAAGCGCTGCCATACAGTAGATGCATGCAGAGGTGGTGGCATGGTGTGACACATGGCACGTACTCCAACCCCCTAAATAGGGCTGTAGACAGATGAATAGACGCCCTTTCTTTTGCTTCGCCACAAACCCCTAGAGTCATCAAATAATAATTATAGAGGAGCTCGCAGCATTCCATGGGGAGCGGTCAAACCTGCCAACCGCACCTTCTAAATTCAGACTATTTGAGCTACGTTTTCTTATACTTTGCAGGGGTTGGAAACCGTTGGTGAGGTACACGTCAGGCATCAGTGATCTCTACAAACAGTAGTCCAGTAGTATGGATTTCAACATAAACGCATTAGCACTGTAGGCCTACTCGCCAAATTCACTTAGACATGCCGTGTTGATTGAGCATTCGAAAGGGCGCCCTAGAAGTCCCTGTAACAACACAGACTAGCAAATCACAGTTACATATTGCTGGCTGCTTCTGACTGCTCGTTTTATATTCAGTTAAGTGGCCTTAATAATTCACAACCAACAGCAGTTCAGTGCCTACAATGCATTCTGGCCTCCCACAACATTGTACACACACACACACACACACGATAAAGGAGGTACTGTCTCTCAGGTGATAGCTGTAGCCTCAGAACACACTGGGAAGGAGCTGTAGAAATGTTTTCAACCGTTCTGCTCAGCGGAAATTCCTGCTTTCCTAGACATAACATGAAGTAGATGGTTAGGTTCTTGTTTGGCTCTGCAAAGGACAATGTCACCCCAGCCATACTGTGGACAGAGGAAGTTCTCAGCTGAAGAGGTAAGGTGGTTTCTCTTGTGTGAGGTTTGATTCTCTCACACAAATGCCACTCCGCCTCAATATCGGAGCTAGTAGTTAGAGGCAATGTTTAGTTTCTCTTAAAAACCATGAAAGTACCATGACAACCTTGTTCCGTCTACACTACGCAATTTCACTCGGACCGTGAAATTGCTTACATTCAGAAAGCCATCTTCGTCACCTTGACCCCTCAGCAGTCCAGCCACCTGTTTTGATAGAACCAAGTCTGTTTCTACTAATTCGGGTTTAATGAGACAAATATTTACCGCTCTGTAAAAACAAGGGTTTGTTTTCGGACTGCGAAGATAGAGAGGTTTCTGTAGCTGAATCAAAAAAGGCGTGCACTGTTTATCCATGATACAAGCAAGTTTGCTATGGCAGCAAATCGTGCCTGTAAAGAAGGGATGAATAAGGCAACACATTGCCACTGCCCTAGACACAACATAATGTAGAGAAGAGACGTAGAGAAGAGGAAAAAACAAGTGATGGAAGTTTGAGCCACAAGACAATCCCAGGTTCTCCGTGTTTGGACTGGAATGGGAATCTTTTATTGGGCTGTTTTGTTCCTAGCATTACATTATATTACACACACACACACACACAAAATGCAGATACTTAAATTGATTAATTTCAAAATCAACAAATGAATCATGCAGTATTTGTCAGTCTTTGGCAGCCTACAAATCGCTACAAATCATTATTGACTTAAACTTTGATGGAGACGTGTTGTTTAACATAGCAGGAACAAAAGCCACACCATTTCACAATATTTGTATGGCCTCAATAATGAAAATAACGAAAGTATGTTTTTGCCTGGCACGCAGAGTAGCGTACACCACACCACACTCACAACCCTTCCTCTACTGCCTCATGTTGGCTATATTCTCATGTCACATCTCATTCATGCCAGCAGAACCAGCCATCCACCTGCACGTTAAATCAACTGAGAAAAAGAAGCACAAGTGAAACACCACCAGTCAAGGCCTCGAGGAGTGATTTGTGATGTAATGGGTGGAAGTTTAGGGTCTTCTCTCTCTCTCTCTGTCTCTTGTCTGTCTGTCTGCCTGTTCTGCTCCCTTCCCTCCTCCGCTGTCCACCCCCAAACCTTTCCATCACACCGCTCCCTTCCCCTCTCTCATCTGCCCATTCCTGCTGACAGCTCTGCACACTGGCCTCTTTCTGCTTGTCCTCGCCCCACCCTGGGCCAGCGCGTGTTCCCTGGATAAGGTCATGTCTAAGGAATGCCTGAAAAAGAGTTTGCCACTGTCGCTGGTTTAAAAGCCCCTCTTTCACTGGGACAGGCTGCGTGAGGAGGAGGAGGAGGCCGGGTGGGGGGGACCATAGGGGGCTGACAGCCAAGCCTTCACCTCCTCCTCCTTCTTCACAGCCCGTCGCCCTTCATCTCCACTATAGAGCGCCGGGGCCCCGCCGTACACTGAAAAGAAAAACAGAGGTGGAAGAATCTGGCCCACTGTGGAGAGTAGCGGTAGCAGAGCAGAGTGGACTTCCAGGGTAGGTGTGTGCGCGGGCTGTGTGGTCTGGTGAATGGAGACTACTGGCTTTGATTACTGGAATGAATGCTTCAATACGGTTTCATAGTGGCCTGAACTCACCAACCAAAAATGGGGAAGAGAAACGGCGCCTGTCATTACTAGTCTAAACACAGTTTATGACTATCGCAGGCTAATCTGGAGCCGGTGTAATCCGGTCCTCTGAATGCCGGGAGTACCAGACATTTGGAGGGCGACTGGTTCCTGCTCTGGGGCTGACATCACCCCACAGCAAAGGAGGGCAGTGACTGATCTTTTTTCCAGTCGAGTCGCCGAGCAGCAAAGCCTCGTGGGTGCTAATGATGATGATGGTTTTCTTCTCCTCAGCCCCAATGAGTCAGCTCCACTACACTACACCTCAAATAACGGCTACCGTATGATTACACCGACAACCCACTCTCTGCTGAGTCGTCATCCGGCACGTATTTCCCTGCTGAGAGACGACCTCCGTTGCCATGGCGATCTCAGAAAACAAGGTTTGTGTGTGTGTGTGTGTGTGTGTGTGTGTGTGCGCGCTTTCATCTGGAGCAGCATCGCACATGTGGAGGTGCATGTCAGGGCACTTCCTCCGTCTCCACTCTCACGTCCCCCACCTTCCCTCCCTCGCAGGATATAAATACAGTCGTAAAACACTCGCCTTCTCTCTTCTCTCATCGGGCCAAGTTGACCAACATGTCGTTTATCTCACCCTCCAACGCTATTCCTTTCCACTCACACACAAAGGGCCTTTTGTAAACTGGGGGCAGGAAAAAAAGGAAAACGCGGGTGTAAAAAAGCTTGATGCATGGGCCCCTGGCTGCCAAGTCTGCCCATGTCCCCGTGCAGAAATGTTTTGATGGGTGGACAACATTCACTCATGTTAAGCCCAGCAAGTTTCTATCCAACTTAATTGAGACAACCGGAAATGCCCCCACGTGTCTACAGTTTTATAGATACGTCACTTCACCCCCCTCCCTCCCCATAACAAGGGGATTCCCGCCCGAGAATAACATTACAAGCGATGACGCATTCAGTGGAAAACATTTATGGACGGACCCCTCAGAGCCCAGGGGTCAGGGATCGCCCCCTCTCCTTCTACCCTGTTGCTCTTTTTCTGTGGTTTTTCCCCAGAACATGAAGGCTTTTTCCACAAAAACGCTTGGGGGTGTGTGGGAGTGATGGAGGTGGACAGAGAGAGGGTGGGGGGGGATTTGGTGTAGTGTTTGGGTGTTAGTTCCCAAAGAACAACATTGTCCTTGAGGAAAGAACTAAGATTAGAGGCTTTGGGAACCTATCATGTGTGCGTGTGTGTAAGTAGGTATGCATGTGTAGGTAGGGGTGCGTGTGTGTGTGTAACAGAGAAACAGTGTGTTATAGATGCCCTTTCCAGACAATACCAGCATTCATCCATCCACTCAGTTTTCAAACTGTCCCTGGGTCTGATACCCGAGAGAAATGTAAAAAAAAAAAAACCATCTGTCTCTGCAAATCAATCTGGAGTCTGGGGTGCTGGGAAGATTTTCGAAAGGAAGTCTGGGTTCTCTGAAGGGGTCGGCAAGGGGGGGGGGTTGTGTAGCATGTTCAGTGCTAATGCTAGTGCTAATGCAACAAACATGGTCAGAAATTCAAATCAGGAAGAGGTTAGGTTATCCCTATCTTCCATATACAATTTTCCATGCCAGTGGTGGTGAGCTGAAAACTGAACTGCCCCAGATTGACACAAACTCATTATGTTTATAGTGGGGGATCTAGCAACACCACAAAAGCATATCATTCCATTATATGAAGTATTTGTAAATTAAGTTGTTTTTGTAAGTTTTCTGCCTCACCCATAGGGGGATGGGCTCACAAAACACTCTATATGTATAGGTATCTCTATTATACAGGTATGGTGGCGAGAGAGAGAGAGTGTGAGAGAGACAGACAGACAGACAGACAGACAGACAGAGAAAGAGACAGACACAGAGAGACAGACAGAGAGAGTGTGTGTAAGCATGTGTTTCTGGGGGGGTTGTTATTGCTGGAGGGCCTGGAGTGCTGAGCAGCAGACAGTAGCCTGGCAGGCGGTGCTGCTGGCAGGAGAGCTGCTCCCCCACTTTCCACACAAAGAGTCTGGGGGAACTTAAAGAGACATCTCCCTCTCCCCTGTCTCCCCCCTCTCTTGTTTTTCTGTCTTCCTCAGGGCCGTCTTTCTGTGGCCTTCTGCTTTCAGTCTGTTTTCCATCTTATCAGTTCTTCCCTAATTCTTTCCTTGCTTCCTTCCTTCCTTACCCCCCTCCAGTCCTTTCCTCCTTCAACTCTGGATCTCTGGGGCTCTCCTGGAGGGAGGACGCAACTGGATCCCTGGGACGCCCCCAGTAGGGAGTTGGGAGGCATCGCAGGAGACGCCTACTCTTCCTGGTTACCTGATTGGAACATCCTTTTTGTTTATTTATGATTATGATGGTTATTATTATTATTATTATTATTATTATTATTATTATTATTATTATTATTATTATTATTATTATTGGAGATTTAGTAGATCCATTATCCAATACAAAGCCACTTCATCCAGAAAGATGATGCAGCTTGCTCAAGGACGCCTACAGGCCGGCTTTGGGAATCAAACCCAGAAACTTTCTGGCTAGGAGTCAAACCCTATAACCCTATCACTTCTTTCATTTAAAAAATATTTAAGAAGGCTAATCCTTGTTGCCCCCTCCCAGGTCTTTTCCTGTTAGAAAATATCATAAGCGGGCAGGTTTTGTGTTGTGTCCTCAGTTCACCACAAAAAGCTGCCAAGTGCAACCCGAGTAGCAGAATGTCAACGACATCCTCTCCCAGATATAGAAGTCTGTGAGGGGGGGGGGGGGAAGAAAGGTAGAAACTGTGGTCACCAGATGGAACTACTGCTACCATAAGAACAGAAAAAAAAAAACATAAGCCCATAAAACCCATAAGAACAGAACAATATTTGACTCAGTCATTGTTTTTCATGGCTCATGAAAAACTCAAAAAGCTCACACACACACACACGCACAGACACACGCACACACACACACACATCGTATTCAAGTTGTATTGCTTCACCGCTAATAGTAGTCCCTTCTGCATACATACATTAGGCAAATTGAAGCATGGAAGTGCACTGCTGCAAGGTGGAGTTCAGAGGTCATCGTTCAGGCAGCTGCTTATAGATGTACTCTGAGTTGGTCTCTATTCCCTCCTCCCCGAGGGCGCCATTCCTGCAGCCCCGTGGCCCCCCACCCAGTCAGGGGCTGTCACTCGGCTACATTTCATCTGGCTCCTCACACACACGCGTCATGCGAGTGGGTGTGTGGACACAACTGTGGGAAGACTCAAAGAGCTTTCTTGCACTCACACCCTTCTCAGCGTGTGTGTGTGTTTGAGTTAACACACATGGAAAGTGATTTACTCTTTAACGATTTAGTCATTTAGCAGATGCCTTTTTTCCAAATGGAATCACAGTGAATTCAGATACAGGTAATTTAGGAGCAGGTATGGGGTTAGGTATCTTGCTCAAGAATGCCTTAAAGTTAGGCTGTCGACATTGGGGTTTAAAACAAGAATCTTTTACCCAATGTGCTCCATGGAAATCATTTTACCAAAGGTCCCTAGCCAATGCCAAGAAAAATTACAAATGTCGGTTACCTATTTAGAAATATATAGAGAAAATGGAGGGGAAAAAAATGTAGGGCCACTTTCGTCACATGGGCCTTTAGAGGGGATCTCAACTCCCTCCATGAAGTCGACCCTTTCCCGCTGCTGCTGTCACATAGCACAGAACTAGCATTCCTGATACACAGCATGCTAAGTGGAATTTAGGCCAAATCACACACACACACACAGGCACACACACACACAAATGGACACACACACATCCAAACACACCCACACAGAGTAGGAAAACTGAGAGCGAACTACCAGACAGCCGCCCGGGACCATAATCGATCTACTGTTACGTTTTGTGTGTGCACGTGTGTCTGTGCATGTGTCTCTGCACACATGCATTCGATATTGTTTAGTATGTTTATAGTATGTTTATAGATGTATCATTTATTTGTGTGTTGTCCTGTTGTGTTAGCTTGTTTTTCTGATGTCAGCCCGTTTAGATATTCCCCAGCAGGCTCAACCGATGTTGTCAGAAGGAAAGACAAAATATAAACGGTGGTGTGTGAGTTCTGGGGGAGAGAAGCAGCATAGAAAGAGTTTTTAAGGAGTAGGAGTTAAAAGAGCAGAGTCTAAGGTTCTGAGGAGCCTGTTCTTAGAAGGAGGCATTATGGAGAAGTAGTTCTAAGAAGGAGAAAGGTCCACGTGGTACACTGGGAGACATAGTTTCTAATGAGTAGGATCTAAGGAGAGGGCTCTAAGTATATTCTATGGACTAGGTTCTAAGTAGTAGTCCAGAGGGATTACGTTTGAAGGGGGGTTGAAGGGGTTAAGCAGTTTCTAAGGAGCAAACTTATTTTCTGTTAATCCCATGCACATTTTCGGCTGTCAATCTTTCCTCCTATTCTACTAGTTAACACTTGCAAGGTCGGGCAGGTCCTAATGATCTGTCCTTGCGATGCCATTGGCTGTGGTAGGAGCTAAGGGTCAAGGGTCACAGGGGTCCTGTGACTTCCTGGTGACTTTGGGGTGAGACGACCTGGGACTTGCTCAGTGGAGACCAGCATTCCTGACATTCCCCCGCAGTGACAGGCGAGCCAAAGAGGTTCGGAGGGAGAGAGAGAGTCCAGGTAGGGACATGCAGTCCTTCTCTTCCAGGGAGTCCAATGGGGTAGACACTCAAGGTCACCGGAAAAACAAATGAGAAATTACGTACTTCTTAATTTCAGCAACAACACTGGTAACAATACCAATTAAATATTTCAAAAAATAATCCCAAAACCTGTATGAATTAGGACTTTTCCCGAGAATCTTAACGAGATGACCAAAATTAATCAGAAGACAAAATGAAGAAGGCACAAACCGATTCCAAACAACAGTTGAGCAAATAGGATCTCAACTGAATAGATCAGCTGTTAAAGTTTAAACACTGCTCAGCTGTGGTCTTCAATCATTGTTGTTTTCTACTTACTGGTCTACCTTTGCTATACTGGGCAGCTGGTTTACTTTTAGCACTGCTAGGTTTTAACAATCCGGCTGAGACGCTAGTAATGCAGCGGCGGATGCTATAATGAGCTTCCTCAGGGCCAGGTGAACAGTTAGCGCAGAGATTCATCCTGGCTCTTTTTGTTGCTCTCTTTTATAGACCTGCGAGGGCAGCCGTAAGGCCAAATTATACTTCTAGGTTCATATGTGACGTTAATGCTACACTACACATCAGAGTGTCCTGCCTGTTTTGCCGAATTTTGAAACCTGTGGAGTACCTAGGGCAGCTATTCAATGCAGTATATGCATAGTGTTGGCCTTGCCTCTGGGTGAGAGTAGGTGGTAAGGGGGAGAAAGGACCAGGATGGCAGCACTCTGTAATCAACCTCAGCCTGTGGTCTTGTAGGACACGCGTGGAACAACCCAGAGAGGGCCGCACCTTATAATTTCAGTACTTTCGCTCGTGTGTCTTCTGTTGCTACAGCTTGAGAGGCTTGTCTGCCAAATGCGGAGAGAAGAACAAGCACATTTTGTGGGTGGGGGGGGTTGTGAAGGCTTCCAATGCAAACCATGATGAAAAACGCAGATGCATTATCTGAATAATAATTTCTACAGAAATCCATGCTGATTTCTATACTCAAACCTGGAAAAGACATCCATATGCATTGGATAAGGATTTCCATTCTTAAAAATTCCATGTGGCCCTATCAAGCTCAACTGGTAGAGGATGCCATTACCACCGCCAGGGTTAGGGTTAGGGTTAGATTCCATTCCCATTGGGGCATCCCATGAAAATAATATAACTCACTAAGGCACTTTGGATAACCACCTCCAAATGGCATAATACAAAATTTACATTTTCTCTCTCCGTTCATTGTTGCACATATATACTTCCTTCAGAGAGCTAGCAACTCTGTCCTCTATGGGGGGTATAGTGTCAAGGGAAGTGTGGATCAATCAGGCTCTTATGGAGCTATGTGAACCCCAGCATAGCAGGAGTCTTAACAGGTTGACCTCCATTGTGTATGGGTAAGAGAGCACAGGCTTCCTGTTCCCCATGGCTGGTACTACCCCCAAGGAGCTTAGCTCATACAAGCCACTATAATGACCAAAGTAGCCACCATGTTTCAATCTGAAGACTCTAAGGTTTATAAGAAAGACTTGTGAGAACGAGACAAAAGGGGGTAAAAGCACGAGCCAGATGTTAGAGATCTGTTTATAATCTTGCACTGTTTGCTTGCCTGTTGATCCCACCTACGTTTACATTTTCTATTTCCTGTTGTAGCAAATCCTTCATGGCCACACACAGAGTCGTGCTTACGATCATGTGCTGTAAATATCATCTGGAGAGCCCTTCATTAGTTCACATGGAGGGGTTGCATAAGACAAGGCTAAATTCCACTGAAGGTCTGAAAAAAGTAGTGCAACACTGAAAACAGCATTGATAACTGTTGAATAATATGTTAAAATGTTGTGATGTAGTGGTTAAGGAGATAATCTAATCCGACCAAGACTGGAAGCTCAATAAATGTAATGTTCTAAATTGTTTGTGGTAATATTGGCACTATAGGTGATAGGAATCGATCATCCTCATTATAGCAATATAAAAATGGCTGAAAATGATTTATATTCAATCGTTGCAAATGTATCACTTGCTATAATAAAGAATATGTAATTATTTTGCAATAGTCAGTCAAGGATGTATGCGTAAGAATGTATGTGAATGTGAAACTGTGATGAAAAACAAAGCCTATTCTAGGGTCTCAGGAGTGGACTCAGCAGCAGCTCAACATACCCAGAAAGAGACCTCATACCTTGTGGAGTTAAAGACTTAGAGGCCTGGTTGGAACAACAGCAGGTCTGTAATGAAGACATTTCATCTGAGAACTTCTCATGGATTGACTGCCTGGTTTGCTGCCGGGCTGACTTGCTGACTGATTGACAGGCTGGCTTGCTGGCTGACTTAGGCTCTGTCTGGACTGGAGTGTTTTTCTACAAGTGACCTCCGGTTGACACCTGAGGTTAAGGCTGGAATGGCCAGGAGATAGCCATCTGCACATCTTAATTATAGCAGATCCCACCTGGAACCACCTCTGCCCTGGTCACTGCAGGCCATAGCCAGGTCTGACAAATTGTCATGCAATCTACTGTTTCACTTTATCAAAATGAAATTCAATGTACCTCTAGTAATCCAGCCTTAATACCGACTTTTGATTCCTATCATTTCATATAATTTCCTACCAAGTCAATGGAAGTTCAGTATAAAGAAGGGAGATTTCAGAAGGTCAGCAAAGGGTGTGTTTAGGTATGACATGGTCACCAAGAGAGGGGAAGCTGTTGCAAGTGACAGGAAATCTGTCTTACTGGACCCTCTGTGTATGTAGCCTGCAAGTGCTCACATGTTTACGCCTGGTTAAGAGAGGCCGTTTTTGGCTTTGGATGTGTCCATTTTATGTCCAAGCATAGTTCTTTTATATAGGTCTTCAAATCTCAACTGTGTTTCAGAGTTCAGAGCCTCCCTAAACAGACATACATTTTCTCTGGATAGATAAGTGGCAAGGAGGAGTGTGATACAGCAAAAAGCAGTTGGACTGATCCAGAAGGATCGTCACACACAGGAGTCATACACAGCTCAACAGTAGATTTAATAGTCTCCACTGTAACTGAGATGCAGTTTTATCATCTGCTGGTGTCAGTTGCTTCCCTAAAATAGCTAATTTCCGACGTCAGAAGACTATTAACCTTATTACAAAGTTTCTTTGTTGTCGTTACAAAAATGAGCTCAGATGGATGTCATCTGAGAGGTCTCACCCTCGGGTCTAGACGCTGGCCCATTAGACATAGGGTTCTACCAGGAAGTGGTTTGGCAGAGCAGGGAAAACAGAAGGCCTGGATTGACACATGATTCTGTTTAATATAAAATGACAGCTTTTTGTTATTTAAGAAAATAAAATGTTCTGCTATTGGGAAGTCAAAGCTCTACGCCCCCTTTTGGTTTGTTTATTCCCCAATCACACCTCATCTTGAAAATATATCTTAAAACATGTTGAATTGAATGAATACAGAGGAGGTCAAAATTGGCCAGAAATTGGTATGATCATGTCTGCTAAAGATATTAAATATACAACATGGATCATTCATCATCGAGAACTAAATATGTAAACATTTCACTTAAAAAAATGTGACAGTCTTCCAGTTTGCCAACATAGAAAAGAACAGCTGAATAGTCAAAGAAGAGCCTTCCTCAACTCTGCGCTGGACTTGTAAGCACCATTTAAAGCACTAAGCAAACATCGTCTTTTTTCCTCCTGACAAGAACTAGACAAGAGCACTCAAGGGAGTAGCTTTGTGCTAATACCAGAGGATAGGATCTGTTTTCAGCATTTGCAGCTCACAAAGAATCAGTGATGAATCTGCTAGAGTGATTTTAACCCCTTTCCAAGTAACAAATGAATATAGATCAGTGTAGCCCTCGGCTTTCATTTTCATAACATGTTACGAAATGTTTTTTTAAAGTGGCTTAGCAAAAAAAACATAGTTTACATTGTTTTCAGATTTCTAGCTTAACCTTCCAAAATGCCATTATGATTGTAAAGCTAATTCTAATACATACAAATTATTTGCTGAATAAAACACATCCACTTTCACTGTTCCTCCATGGAGGCATGTCATCGTGCAACATTGAGAAACATGCCACAGGTTGTTCTCTCATTCTAACCACAACTGTCTGGAGCACGTTGACCACACCAGCCAGCAGGAGACACCTAGGTGTCAGCGTCCTACATCAGCTGCTCGTCCAGACCCCAGAGAAAAAAAACACTTTCGACTCTGTGCTACTTCCTATTTGGCCAAATGAGAATGCGACCAAAAAGAGGCTGTTCATTGTAAGAGAGAGAGAGAGAGAGAGAGAGAGAGAGAGACATTACGACAAAAATATGCAGTTCCAAACAACGAACAGCTTAGTCATGAGTCGGCTATTTCAGACACACCTGCGTCTGGGTCAATAAAGAAGCTCTGGAGACAGGCGGAGAAACAACTTCATCTCCTGTGGAAACACTTGACCAACAGTAACAAATATGTGTTTGTAAAGTCTGGCTCTCCGGCGCTATAAATAGACATTGCGGCCTTGTGTGTCAATGTGTGTGTGCTTGCTTGCATGCCTGCGTCTTTAATGATTCAGTGTTATATTTTAAAAGATATATTAGTCTTCCAATATTTACATTTAGTCATTTTTAAAAACTACGATGGAAATGTTGCCTTATTTTATGTTTATGTGAAGTCATAGATGTATAGGACATGGCTTTAGCACTCTTTTAAAAGGGTATGCCTTGAGGCTACTATAGGGATACTATAGCTAATAGTTCTTACAGAGACAACTAAATGAGAAGGCAGAATAATAACTAAACTACAGGCCACACAAGTCAGAGTTCACCCAACTCAGCTAGTTAACAAAAGGGCCCTTGAGGCTCCGCTGACTTCACTTTCCATTTAGTTTCATTACCTTCTACTCTCAAGTGCACACGCACGTAAATTACACTCTTTATGTGTTTCGTAACATGAAGCAGTCCCCTCCAAGTGCAGCGAACTGTCATCGGCAGATTTAATTAACTAGGCCTGAGGTAGCAGCGAGGTGTGAACTGGGATTTGCACTGCGTTTGTGTTGGACTCTCGACAGTATGTGTATATTTGACCTTCACGTGTAACACAAAAGAACTCTCCCATAGGACAGGTTTTTAATAGTGCTGATTAATGACCATGAGGTCATTCAGCAAGCGTTTGAGTCTAAATTATTACTGCTGTGCAAAGGTCACTGAGAACCGATTTTTAAAGACAACTGACAAGACCAAGATGTGAACATTGAAATACTGCAAAAACTATTAACACATGGAAAGCTAAGTGTCAAGATACACTCTAAAAGGTGATATCAATGTTGAACATGTGTGAGGTATTTTTATGAGGGTTTATTTATTTGATTTTTGACAGGGTATGTAAAGGAAAAAATGGGTGACTTTCTTTCCATGGTTTATCTCATTACTCAGCTGCAGAGGCTGGGGGCCAATGACATCATGATGTTTCAAATACATAAATCACCACGGCTAAACAACAACGCTCATACATAGAGGAATTCTCTGCCATCGCTCACAGTCTTTAGATAGAGTAACTAAACCTAAAAACTCTATGCAGAGTTTCGTGAAAATCTGTAGTTTTTAGTGGGTTTTTATGTAGGATTTCGTTGGATCTCATTCAGCCCCAGTGAAATATACCATGTGATTTATGAGCTATCACCAAAGCAAACAGTGATTGCCAATGAAAACATATACTTCCTTAAATACAAAGTAATTGTGTTTGACTATTTCTGCTTTGAATTATCTGTTGGATTCTCTTGAGATTGTCAACTGCCAATTTAATTAGAACTTCTCTGTCCCATGGGCTTATCCCTTTCCCCACGTCTCCCTGGAATCATACTCATTAAAGAAAAAAGCTATCTTTGAGTAGCCAAGTTACTTTTTAGACAGTGGTGGTCCCCCCACCCCAAATAACAACTTTTCGTAGAATAAGCATCTGTCATGGGACAGATAAAAAAAAAAAAAAGTGTGCTCCGAGTAGGAAATGCTTCATTCATTCAATCGCCTAAAACGTTTTTCCCCCTGCTTTTCCTAGACCTGAGTCATTGCACAGCCAGCTGCTACAGTTGGATGGAATGACTGAACAGTGTCTGGCCTGCTGGGGAGTTACGTTTCCCTTTCCTATACGCTAGTCTAAGTGAAGGATGTTAAAAGAATAAGGTTGGTGTACCGTTATACCACTATTATGGGTCACAGTGGCGTGCTGTTGCTCCAGTCCACAGGTCTCATCCATCCCTGTGATTCATTATGTCATTACATTAAGGACTTGAAAAAACTAAAGCAGCAGGATGGCTCTGTGGTTTTGCATGTTGCTTTTGGACAACAATGGAAGTAATGTAAAGTATGTTCAGGCATCCAACTGCCATGACCTGCTAGACTTAAAGCAGATGCTCAATGCTAGACTTAAACAAGCTTTAAGCCTAATTTATACTCCTGCGTAAAGTGCCGTACGTCGGTTACGGAGAGCCCTCTACGTCGACGGAGAGCCTGA
>JAOPJI010000016.1:3894180-3908369 GCA_027122695.1 Merluccius productus
GCGGACCAATCACAGCCAATGCCGCTGCGTTGGGTTTGCGTCGCCTCGACGCACGTCTAGGATTTTTGGGAGGTGCATGTCAGGCCCTTGCGTACGACGCAAGGGGGGTCCGCAAGGACGTAATGGGTCCATAAGCCCCCTTGCGTTGTGTCAACGCAAAAGCATAACTCAGGCTTTAATTCCCTCCAAAATTCAAACATAGGGGGGAGACAACAGAATGGGCTGTCACTAGGTTTTAGATTGCTATGATTGGACATCATATTTTTTAAATATAAAATACACAATCATGTGTGAGATATACTTAAAATAAAAAGGCGATTAAATTCAGCGCTCACAATCTCATATTATTCAATAAAAAATGACTAGCTAGCTAGCACAAAATTGGATATTTTGATACTTCCGGCCAGGTCTACGCAGTGGATTTGATGCGTGCATTCGATAAATCCAACGCATGCATTACCCGAAACGCAACGCAACTGCTGGACAAACACAGCGTTACATTGGAAATAAATGCGCACTTCCAGCGCAACACAACGCAGTGGTGCAGGCGGTGTGGACGAGGCGTAATGTTCAATACAGAATCATCTTTCCAGACCAGTTGAGGGTCACACACGGAGGACATACCTACATGTTTGAAAATCCATCCGAGGCTGAGTGCTGTGTTGAAAGGTTAGACATGGGGATTCAACTGCAGATGTGAAAAAAAGAGTAAAAGATTATTGATGTTTTATTTTTTTTAAGAGCGCTGTCATCTTATTTCCCTGGCGCAAGTAAGTACACTCTGTATCCATATGAGGGCACTGTTGTATCCGTTTAATGACATACCTGCATAACTTATTTAATCACGCTATCTTTATTGTTACTGTACCCTAATTGTTTTTGTAAATTGTTGAAACGGATTACTGCGGGTCGTGGGTGGCCCAGCCAATTTGGGGGGTGATTTTTTTTTTTTTTATGAAACAATTTAGACAAATTCCCCATGCCACAAGTGCAGCTGCATTAAGGTGACTGAAACAGTACTCTATTTGGTGGCATTTTTTGGGTTGAGGGAATTGCTTATATGCTCCTCAATTCAATGTGTTACTACTATATTGCAGTAGGGAGGGAGGGCATGGCAAGCTGTTTTAACATTTAATCATTTTACTTGATATCAACATTGGTTGAAATTTGATATCAGGTTTTTGAAAATTGATGTCAACTTTCTTAAATTTGATAAAATGTCAGAATTTTATCATCAGTTTTTGGGAACATAGTAAATAAGATTGTCATTGTTTTTTAAACTTGATATACATTTGGGAACGTTGATATCAAGATTGGGAAATTTGATATCAAGTTTTTAAATTTTGATATCAACACAGGTATTGATATCAGTTTTCACAAGTTTGATATCAAATTTGAAAAAACTGATAGCAATTATCTGATGTCAAATTTCAATTTTGATATCAAGTGAAATGATTAAATGTTAAAATGGCTTGCCATAGGAGGGAGGGTATGAGCGGAACTTATAGCTCCTTGCATTTGTGTGGCTCTGTAGACGTAGTCATAGAGTGAATTTTCAATAAGAGGGAAGCGGGGTTCCTTAAAGGGGTTTTGGGGTTATCTAGTTCAGTGGTTCTATGTTGTGATACATCCGTATGTATTTTTATTGTATTTTATTTAGTATTTAGGTATTCACAGTGAAACTCTACCGATCCTGTGACATCAGCAACAGCCGACACTGAGCCTGGCCCCGAACCAGCGACCCAAAAGATCAAGAAATGGGTACTACAGTGAAAGCTAACTGGCATATGGCGTTTCATATCATGGTGATGCTAGCTGTCCAACCCCACCGGGAACCAACTCCAGATCTTTTGCCCATGCCTTGGTTATGGGCAGCAGGGTTTACTTGCATGTTTTGTGGTGTGGGAGGAAACTGGAGCACAGAGAAAACCCACGTGAACATGGGGAGAACATACATACTTCAAACAGAAAGGTACGCCCCCCACCGGGGTTTGAACCCAGGACCTTCTTGCTGTGAGGCAACAGTGCTAAACACTGTGCCACTCCCAGGTGACAGATCGCCTTGTTCCAGTTCCTGCTATACTGATGTGTGTAGAAAATGTCGCTGTCACAACATTGTCGTGGAGAACTCTTAGCAGTTCTTCACTCACCGGAGGAAACATCTCTTAAGATTACTGAGTTTATTTTACAGAGTAAAAAAGGTGAACCTGAGGTCAGTCTCAAAAGTGAGCTCCTCCCTCTAAAGAGGAAGCTTTCCTGATTGGCTCTTGTGACCGGACTTGTCCAATGGGTGTTCGTAGGTGAACCCCTCCCAGGATTCAGCGTTTGGTTTCCATGGATACTATCTTCTGTACCAGGCAGTGGTTACTCTCGGTATGTGTATTAGGTATGTCCACAAAATCATGCCCATGTATGGTTATCCAATAGCACCCTGTAATGGCCTAGCTGAGATTTTGATGTTGGCTATTAGGACAATATATTCCACTCTCCAAAGCCTCAAAGCAGGTCATCCTCTTGGAAATCACCATCCCTTGGGAAGACTGCATTGAGGAAGCCAACAAGAGGAAGAGAGGCAAGTACGGCGAGCTGGTGAAGCAGTGCCACTCCAACTGGTAGCATGCGAGGTGTGAGCCCATCAAAGTGGGGAGCAGAGGGTTCACTGGGTTTGCCAGTCCCCAACATGCTGGGCATCACAGGAGCAAGCAAGCAAAGGACCACAAGATGGTCACAGAAGCAGCTGAAGTTGCCTCAAGATGGCTGTGGATCAGGAGAGTTGAGTCGTGGGTGACGTAGTGCTACCTGAACAAAAGCTGGGACTTGATCAATCCCGGCTAGGTCGTCTGGGCGAGAGTGTCTATTGCAAGACCCGAAAGTGGTGTCCCGGTGCATCGCAAGATCTATTCTACAAAGTGTAAAGAGAAAAATAATTTTTTCAACATTTTTTGTTATATAATCATTTAAAGATTATAATGTCTGTCTGATCCATACCTAACATACATCATAACATACAATTACAACACTGACAATATGTTGGAATGCCTGTTTGGACTGAGAAAGCTTGATTTCTAAGGGAAGGCTATTCCACAACTGGATTGCAGTGTAGAAGAATGAGCTACGAGCCGGTCCAGTTGCCCTGGGGATCATACAGTTTTGAACACTAGCCCTTATATGGTGATCGTGTTGGACCATTTCTACATGTTTAATGAGCTAGCCAGTATTGATTTAAATAAATAAAAAAACATTTAACTTAACCCTTTCATAAATTACAATTCCACGGTTGGTAAAAGGGTCTTTTTGATTTCTGTGTTCAATAGTATAGTGGTTTGGTGAGCTGGCATGTTTGTCTCTTGTATGTTAGGTTCATGTTGAGAACCCTGATGGTTCTCCAGCCCCTGATGTACCATTAGTGGTGGACCCGGGTCAATCTCCAGCCACAACAGGAGAAAATGGCATTGCCAGGCTCTCTGTCTACCAAATGGAAAATTCTAACTATCTTGTTATTACTGTAAGTCACTTGATCTCATTGTTAATTGGAAGAATTTTCATTTCATTCAACATGCGCTATATCCATCAGTGTCTGGTTAAGATTAAGTACCAGGTAATTATTCACCAACCATGTTCTATAGTGAGAAAAGACCACCCTGTGACTAGTATGGCTATTATGAGACACTTTATGAATGGATATGTTTTTCAATTTTTTGTTGGCCTAAATTGCAACTCTGCACTATGTATTTGTTTATATTTATAATAGGCAAGGACCAATGACACACGTATTTCGGAAGAAAGACAGACATCAGAAACCATGCGTGCGGATGCGTACATCAGCAATACCAACAACTACCTACATATAGGTAAAGAACACATTCACTAGGGATGCAACAATATCAAATGTATTGGTCAATATTGATATTCATGAATGATTATTGGGCGATACTGATCAATTATTGAATGGTCTTGTCAAAGCCCTAAGATAAATTTTTCAGAGGATATGGGCAGAGTACAACCATTAGCTCTTTGTAGGGAACGCAGAACAAATGCGCTTTCATGATTGATGACTGGAGTTTCCATAATTAACTCGCCTAGAACATTGTCGCGATCTTTCTTGGTGCTTTGTGGACATGCTAAGAAATGTAAGCTTACTCAAACCTGGAGCATTCAATGTGAAACCTTAAAACGAAAATGGACAAACATATAGTTTTATTAAATACTAAACAACCTGGTCATTAATAATTTTCATGCCATCTACCAATACCAAAATTACACATTTTGGATTAAAACATGTAAAATAACATATACATAAAAACTTGTTAATCTAATATGGTAATAATTAGGTGCTAATGGTTTTTGTATTATTGCCTTTCTCCAGGACTGTTTACAAGCTCTAGAGATGCCATGTTCTACTATTTGCAATGTTTCATAGTTGTGGTGTTAAGAGCTTCTCTCTGTTTCACTTTGGCACTGCAGATGTGAGCTCACCTAAAATTCAATTAGGAGATGACCTGCGTATCAACATTATTCTCAATGTGAAGCAAAATTTGAATCTTACTTATCTGGTGAGTTAAGTGGTGAGTGTGTATGTGTGTGCTGGCATGCAGTTGACGTTGTTGCCTCTTTCCATGCTTATGCCCATGTTGGTTTGTGTAAAAGTCATAAAGTGACTTTGGAAGGCCCTCTGATGTATGAGACTGTTCATGTGTTCAGATCCAGAGCAGGGGCCAGCTGGTATTACATGGCCGTATGCGGGTGGAAGGTCGATTGACAGCAACCCAGTACTTACGAGTCACCAAAGATATGCTGCCATCATTCCGTATCATTGCTTACTATCACAAAAGTAATGAAGTGGTATCCGACTCTGTCTGGGTGGACGTCATAGACACCTGTATGGGCTCGGTGAGCAGAAGCTGAGCAGTGTTTGAATTCATAGAAACGTAATCTTCTCTCAAGTATCTGCTGTAATAAAGAAAAACCCTCATCATCCCCATTTTTGTAGTTGAAGTTGGAAGAAACCAGAAAATCTCCGTCCTTCCTGCCTCGACAAACCTTCCACTACAAGATCACAGGCGACCCAGGAGCCACAGTAGGCCTGGTAGCAGTTGACAAAGGAGTCTACGCTCTCAACAACAAACACCGCCTCACTCAGAAAAAGGTAGTTTCTCCATTTTTTCTTTCATTTCTTTGTACTTGTGGTTGATTGTTTAATGTAAAATTACCCAAAACAAGTAAAGTTGTGTGTTCAAGTATCACTAGGCCTTGGTGATCCAGACAATGTATTCAAGACACATGTTTTAGAGCTTGAAGTCCATTCAATCCATCCATATATTGTGGTATATGGTCATTTAAGGTAAAGTATCAAACTAAAGTTAGTTTTCTTTCACCCCACTCAGGTGTGGGATACAGTGGAGAAGACTGATACAGGATGCACACCCGGTGGAGGGAAGAACAGCATGAATGTGTTCCGTGATGCAGGACTGTTATTTCAAAACAACGTTGACAAGACTGATGACAGAGAAGGTGAAGACACACGGCACTCATTTTCATGTCACTTTCCCTCCAATCTTGACCTAGATGCCTTCATGTAATGCACTGTTATTTAATAATTTAAAGAGCAACTTCCGAGCTGATTCAGGATGGTAAAGCTGTAAGCCAGCAACAAAGATTTTAATCCAAGCCGTAAACCGACACAAATAATGATCCAAATAATAATGACTGCGGCGACAGTCCAGCCACTTCCTGGCAATCCCGGCTCCATTCAGCGCCAACGCGGCTGTAGCTGGCATCCCGTGGGCGATTTTTTTTTTCCCAGGATGGTAGGGGAAGGTACCACCTTTTTCCCCTCTGATTGGCTATAAGGGCTCTCGCCCGATTGGTTATTTGTTTTGGGGTTAGGTTTAGGTTGGGTAAGGTTAGAGTTAGGGTTAGGGTTACTAACCCTAAACCTAGTACTGTTGGATCGACTTTGTTTACTTTTGTTGTAAAGATGATCAAAACAGACTAGCCGACAGCCTGTTTTATAGAGGGGACAGGTGATTAGTAATGTGATTAGGTGATTAGTAATTGGACCGTCCCTGTTACATACTCACATCTCTTCTCACCGGGCCCAGGAGCCACGACCCCTCCTCTCTCTTCCCAGACAACGCTAACCACACGCCCCCTCCACATACGGCAAGTAGAATTGCAATGGCAATGTATTTCGTTTTCGAACAGCAATGGGAGGCGCCGAAGCAGCAGCATACCTCCATTCTTACATTTACATTTAGGGAATTTAGCAGACGCTTTTGTCCAAAGCGACTTACAATAAGTACAATTGTTAGAAGAAAGTGCAAGAGTAAATTGCTATCGGTCGAGTAAGGATTTCACAAGCACACCCAATTGCTAAGTTAACCCATTGCATACATATTAGTAACAGAGATAAGTGCAAAAATACTAAGCACAGAATATCAAAGTAAGTGCCAAGACATCCAAACATAGAATAATTGCAACGTTTTTGTTTTTTTGTGGGAGGGGGAGGGGTAGTAGAGGAAAGGATGCTAAGCTGGGTCCAGGTGAACTCTGAACAGGTGAGTCTTGAGTCTCTTGCGGAGCAGGTGATCGACTCTGCAGTCCTCCTGTCAGGAGGGAGCTCGTTCCACCATAGCAATGCCAAGACAGAGAAGAGTTGTGACTTAGTTGTGCGACCTTTGCTTGCTCTCAGGGATGGTGGTACCAGCCGGCTGGCTGAGGTAGTTGCGCGAAGGGCTCTAGTTGGGGTGTGGGGTCTGACAATGCTTGAAGGTAGGTTGGGGCGGTTCCGTTGACAGCCTTGTAGGTCAGTACCATCATCTTGAATCTGATGCAAGCTGCTACAGGGAGCCAGTGGAGGTCGCGGAAGAGAGGGGTCCCGTGGGAGAACTTCGGCAGGTTGAACACGAGTCGTGCTGCCATTCTGAGATGCGAGTTGCAATCAGGCTGTCAGAGGAGGGGAAAGAGAGGAATAGTTGAGTGTCGTCTGCGTAGCAGTAATAGGAGAAACCATGTGAAGTGATCTAGTATATAGATCACTAAGAGCCTAAGGATCTAGTATATAGGGAGAACAGAAGCGGTCCTAATACTGAGCCTTAAGGGACGCCCATGTCAAGGGAGCAGGGTTCGGACAAGGAGCCGTTCCATGTGACCTGGTAGGTGCGATTCGTCAGGTAGGATAGTGAACCAGGATAGTGCAGAGTAAGCAATGCCGAGTTCAGCGAGAATGGCGAGGAGGATCTGGTGGTTCACGGTGTCGAACACCGCAGACAGGTCGAGGGCCGTCTCAGTGGTGTGCAGTCTGGAAACCTGACTGATGGGGATCAAGCAGGTTGTTTTGTTAGAGATAGGAGGACAGTTGGTTAGAGATGGCACGTTTTTCACAGTTTTTTAGAAAGGAATGAGAGAAGTTGAGGTGTTGATGAGGGTGGTGAGGAACGGCAGGATGTCGCTCGAGATGGCGTGGAAAAGGGAGGAAGGAATAGGGTCAAGGGGGCAGGTGGTGGCACAGACATAATGAAATCTCAAAAGACACAACATAAAATTTAATTGAGGAAGCATGATGTTTCCATGACGTCATGTAATTTCATGTTGTTCCACAACATAAAAACACAGATACTAATGTATTGACTATATAGATATTGTCCAAAAACACACTAGAACAGTGTGTGTGTGTGTGTGTGTGTGTGTGTGTGTGTGTGTGTGCGTGCGCGTGTGCGTGCGCGTGCATGTGTGGGTAGGTTTGAGTATTACACCTACAGTACATATGAGAAAGTGGACCTCTTGTGGCCACTTTGAACACACACACACACACACACACATACTAATAGCAAGGGAATGGATTGCATCAGCAAGTCCTTAATGCTGATGTCAGCATTTGAGCATCAAGGGCACCAGTATTATTTTTGTATATGTATGTAATTCCCACCAAAATGCTGGGAAATGCTGGGAGGCTGAAACTAAGCAAAGCTAGGGTAAACATTCAACTCCTTAGAAGTGGCGTGCCCATATATTTCCAAGGTACAGGAACACAAGTACTTCCTGAATAGGCCTATAGAAACTTCCTATGGAGAAGTGAGTGTTTTGTTTTTTTACTACCTACTTAAAACTTTGTAGCGTCATCCTGTGCAGCATCAGTGCAGAAACTTAGTTATCCCATAGCATCACAGCAGAAACAAATGGACATTCTCAGTGAACTCTATGGTTGCTGTTGGAAAGAAATAAAATAAGTAAAGAACTCCGGTACCAGTAGGCCTACCTGTGTGATTAAATGACATATTTACACCTACAGACTCGTGTCATTGTATAATTGAGTATATCAGTAGGCCTATATATAGACTATATTTAAATTTGGTAACACTTTAGATTAGGGATATTCACCATTAACTAGTTGCTAAAATCATAATTTATTATTTATTGAACAACTTCCTTACTTACTATCAATAAGCAGTATTTAGGCCTAGTAGTTGTAGAATATGGTCTTGCAGAATAATGCATTAATAAGTGCTTTATAATGACTAATAAAGAACCAATATGTGTGCTTATAAGCAACTAGTTAATGGTGAATATGTGGTCCATAATCTAAAGTGTTACCTTAACCATGATTTATGACATGTTTTACACGTAGGAGACCTACCTACATTTTGACGCTGAGGTGTTGCCACCATGAATGTGGGTGGCCACACATGCTTGTAACTTGGCCTAAGAGACACAATCAAACGTAGGCCTACGTACATGCGTCGCTGATTGGTGGCTGCTGCATGTTTAGACACAACACAGGGATTAGATATGTACCAGTGTCTCTAGCTGGGATAGGCATTAATGTTGCGCCAAACCAGTCCGATGTCATTCCTGCATCAGGCAGAGCACACAAAGGCCTGCGGCCCAACGGCCTGCTGCCTATATTTACACCAGCTGATGGGAAATGTTTGATGTTAATCAACCTGCCGTTTCAACCAATCAGCGACGGGGGGCTCTTTGCTTTCTATGCGCTCTTCCCCCAAATACGTAGCCTACTACGACTATAAAGCCTACGTAAAGTGCAACGGGGAGAGCATTTCTCACTATGATAACCTTTGAATTGCTTGCTTTGTTATGTAAGCGCACTCAGTGTAGCCTGACTTTGGGGAGTCAGTTAAGTCACAGCATGTAGGCCAGGTTGTGTTTGACAGCTATGCAAACAACATGTCACGCTTTTAGGCTACACGACAAAAAGAAAAAGACTAATTTCCAAATTGCTTATACTTATACCCACTTGAATGATTAAACTAACTACCTTACAAAGTACCACACTTACCAAGGCAAATTTGACGATTTCCAATTACGTCATGTCTAGTCCTTGTCTATCACGTGTATCACGTGTATCACGTGTATCATGTGTATCATGTGTATCATGTGTATCTTTGGGAAATACTTTTTAGACTGCAGAGCATATGGCGAGGCCCTTTGGAGTTGCTAAACTTGAATACTTAGGTAGGGTAATTAACACTTGCTTCATATGCTCTCCGGTTGTGACTACCGGTTTTTCTTGAAGATGTGCCCCAGGCATACCAGGGCGAGAGACAGAAACAATGCAACAGGTTAGAAGTGGAGTGGTGTGGTCTATAAGGGAGTCGTATAGGGAGAGCTCTTGGTGTGATGTGGTTCTCCAGTTGGCGAGCTTTCCGTGTGAGCAACTGTAACTGCATGATCTGAACCTGGATAGAGAGAGAGTCAGTTTTTAACTATCTGTTTTTCTTTGTTTACATTTTACACTTTACTACGTAGGCCTAGAGAGAGACGGGGAGGGAGAGACAGAGAGAGAGGGAGGGAGAGAGAGAGAGAGAGAGAGAGAGAGAGAGAAAACAGAGAGACCTGTGTGATGGGCGTGTGTCTTCGCCGTGTCTCAACACGGCGTGTTACGAGTTAAGAAACTGCCACACTCACCTTTAGCGACTAGATTAGAGACAGAACTCTATTATGTCCTAAACTTTCATACTACTTTTTTTTTTTAAGTGACTAGCAATCTAAGAAACACATTTAAAACAGAAGCATTTGACAGCGTTTACAACACCAGGTGAGTACAAAAATACAAAAAGTGACTTATTCCTTTTCCTGTCGGAGCGTGTTAACAAGGCTATCCTGCATTCACCTGTGCATGGACAAATGCTGAACTCCAAATTGTGCTGTAATCTACCTTGGAGTGGTTCATGTCAATCTTCTACTGCTATTGCTTTTGCTTTACCTGCTTGCACCTGTTTCATTTAAAATATTTCCGTCCATTGCAACATGTGAGGGAAGCACATGAAGAAATGATTTACATATGATATATTATTTATATATTACTTACATATTATAATGTCCAATCATTTTAAATCATCTTAAATCCTTTCTGTTGTTTCTGTTTAACAATGGCAATTTCTCTACTTCATCTCAATAGGACCTGGACCATAATTGATTACATTTCTGCTAATCCTCCACCCTCTGCACCACAGTGGACCTGCACCGTGATACCCTGTTTACTTTTGAATTCAGACTTCATTGTTGCCCGTACAGCTGGAAACTTTGCCTGCGAATTTCACAGTTCTTGAATTTCAGTCATTGTTTCTGGTAGTGTGTGCAACGTGTTAAGCTTCCCAAGGACCAGTGGCACCAGCAGAAAGTATTTTTGGGTGGCACACTATAAAGACTATACATCAGTGTGTGTACGTGTACGTGCGTGTGTGTGTGTCTGTGTGTGGGGTCTCCAAATAAAAATATTTATATATACACTAGTTAAAAGTTGATGCAATGATTTTAGGCCTATGAGATAGATCATTAGTCTTAGACAGTACGATATCATTATTGATGATACCCATAACCACACTGTACATCGTACAACTATTTTCAGATTTCCATTTTGTGTGTGTGTGTGTGTGTGTGTGTGTTACGCTATGTATGAGGAACTCCCACACCTGTGTGTCCGAAGAGGAACCTTCTCAACTGACACAGGGATTATAATGACCATAGTCTTAGACACAGGCTGTGTTTGATGTTTGAAGTGTGAAGTATAGCTTTGGGTGTACGTGTGGCAGGAGTGCACGCACCACCACTTTGGTGGTGGTGGTGCGTGTGTTGTCACATACAGAGAAGCCAGCAGCACAATGTCAGGTATGCTGGTCAACCAGCTCTGAACCTGGATAACAGCTGGGAGGAAGGCTCAAATAAATGAATCTACGTTTAGATTATTTCAAGATAACCCAAACATGAATTAAAGCATTGTTATATTTCTTGTATTCCTGGTTGTTATCCATCTGTTAGTCTTTATATGTACAGATAGTTGATGAACCGTTTCAGTCGCTGTTTCAGTGTAAGCCATTTAATGTTGTGTTAGTATTGGTTAGAGGGCGAAAGGTGGTATAACAGGTCTCAAAAGGGCTGAGCAGATACTTGTAGCAGATATACGTCCTTTTCTTTTGAATATCCTCTCAACAAGTTAGATCGGAGGATCCGCTCGTGTTGTAAGTCAGATTATTGAAAAATCAGATTATGTTGTGTTAGTCCGCAGATGAACAGGGAACAGAACAGCCTGCTTGACCTGGTTGGACCTCAACTCCTACTCCGGACTGAGGGGCTGGGGGAGAGCAGGGAAAGGGGAGGTGAAGGCGAGAGGAGGTGGGGAGACAGGGATCAAGGAAAGACAAGTCAAAACCATTACAAATGGAGGACATTGAGGATATAGGCCTCTCTCAAGAAGAAGTGCATGTCAATGCGTCGTTAGACTTTGGCATAGGCAAACAGCAAGAGGCCTGCTTAAACAGGTTTGCCTTACTATGTTGTACTCCTCATGGCCGTGTTGTTCAGCGGTGACAGGTGGGAATATTGTTGAGCATTAACAACCAAGACACAAACATGAAGTCCTGCTTCTATGATAGAGAAGATCAACATACACAGTGTGCTACAACAGAACATTTTAAATGCACATTTCTGTGAACCTGCTTGTTCTTTGATCTTAAGATTTCCATAAACTCTTGCCGTTCAACAGTTCAATTCCTATAGTGCTGGAGGAGGCCAGTGCTTGAGGAAGGTAAAAACACTATAAAATGATGCTACACAGGTATAGCATTGCATCATAAAATATAGAGTTACCAAGTTTGGTGGTTACAAAACTTTAAGGGACCCTTATTTTACCATTGTATCCACTGATGACCACCCTACACATAGTTACAAAAAAGGGGGAAAAGCAGCCTACTTCTTTTGAAATATCTTCATCTATATTTCATTATGTTCATTGCATAAAAAACAACAGCACAGAACAATTAACTGTACAATGAACCTAAATAGGGAACCTAATACCTGCGGGAAATGCGTATACAATTCTGAACAGATTATTTCCAGTGGATATTTCACTGTATTTTTCCTTATATTTTTAGGAACACAATTCTATGTCTGTTATGACTTTCTTTTAATGTCTCTATCTTAATAGTCCGTAATAGCTTTAATTATTTCAGCCATTTTAATGCAAGCCGGTTTAATCAGCGTTTCATCTATGCGGTGCGGCTCCTTTAGCCAATCAGGAGAGAGCAACTGAACGATGCAACAGAACCTGCTTTTGGTCCCAGCCCTGCTGGCACAACTTCCCTCATGTTGTGGGGCCTGTTTGGCATCACAAGGTCCTTTTTTTTTTCCTGAGGAAAAACCGGGGGGGGTTTACCCCACCGTCCCACCGGGTTTCATACTTTCATTTCCCCAATTTCTCACTGCAAATGACACGTTCAGCTCTAATTTTTTTTCCACCGCCTCTTTGAAGCCAACCTCCATGTTTTGAGACCAGGTCATGACCCGGCATCGCTCAGTGAATACTGCTGGTGTTGACGTCTACAAGCCGGCGTTATGTGCACGAGAATTAAAACTAAGTTTATATATATATTTTTTTGTTTCTTAATAAATGAACTTCTAAAAGAGCCAGTTTGCACCCTTAAAAATCAAGCAGGGCTTGGCGACCCCCCGTGGAGCTGTGGCGCCCCCTAGCGGGGGGTCCCGGACCCCCAGGAAAACCACTGTGGCACTGAAGTCCTGGTTGTGACAATAAACGAGCATGAGAATAAAAATCTGTGTCTGTGATCCCTGTGAATGGCCTACAGCCTGGGTGTAGGCCCTACAGTAAAAGGTGTGGGTCTGCCGTTGAAAGGGAGAGGAGGAAGGCCTCTCTCCCTCTCTCTGCCGGCCAGCTCACGGCCCTGGGGGGTGAAGGGGAAACGAGTTCAACAAGTCCACTTAGTATCGTCTTGATGCTTCACTGGCAATGCGCCCACAGGAGTGGCAAGCAGTGGAGGGAAATTACCACCACAAAGAAACAACTCAATGTTGTGATCCTTGCTTTCCTTTTAGCTTTTTGCGTTTGTTAATGTGTTTGTTTGTTTGAACGCAACTGACAAATTCATTTCGAGAAGCTTCTGGTAAAATTGATTTATTGAATTAACCAACAAAAAAAAAATCCAGTTTCAGCAGGTGCCAATACAACGCATGTTGATTTATCATAGGTAGATTGCATACATGCCCTAGATGGAAAGAAAGAAAAATAACCTGATACTGACATTTCGGTTTGGATTGCACTCAAAGCCAAAATTGTGATGAATGCAATAATCCCCATTGTACAATAATTACTCATTTCGACGGAAAAGCTTTTGTAATTTTGCGTCTACAAACGCGTCCACTAGGTGGCGCCATTACAAAATAACTAGAGCGTCAACTGGTCTTCAGCGTCATTTCTACAACCAATCAAGTGCTCAGATTTCTACTTCTTGTGTTCAACAGAAAAAAAACATAAACATAATGGCACAGCTTCCCTTCTGTCAGCATTTATATCTTCCTGGAATCGAATAAAAACAAAAAAACATCGTGCTTGGTCTTCATAATTGCAAATATACACTTAGATCAAAACTTTAAAAAATATAAATCAATCTCTGAGCCAGAAAGATTACTGAATGTGTCTCTTGAAAAACAAAATATTAAAAGACTTGCTATTGCTGGTCCAAATTATTTGACTTGGCTCATAAATGTGTTCCCCATTGACACTGTCTTTATTCAATATGAACATAAGAAAAAGTAACTGGCCATGGAGCACTGAAAATACATAGTAAAATATATCCCTTTAAATGTCATTGTGTGTGTGTGTGTGTGTGTGTGTGTGTGTGTGTGTGTGTGTGTGTGTGTGTGTGTGTGTGTGTGTG
>JAOPJI010000016.1:3935952-3946742 GCA_027122695.1 Merluccius productus
CTCTCTCTCTCTCTCTCTCTCTCTCTCTCTCTCTCTCTCTCTCTCTCTCTCTCTCTCTCTCTCTCTCTCTAACACACGCACACACACAAACCAGGACATCACACACAGACAACAATCATTTTTTGTCTGTGTCTCATTTTTTCGTCATTTCCATGTGTTCTTTGTGAGAAAAAAATGAAACAAATCTGGTCAATCCAGAGTTGCATAAGGGTGGGTGGGGCATCCCCCTGACACAACCCCTTCACCCCCCCCCCCCCCACCCCCAAACTAAAAAGGGCCCGTCCAGTAAAGTTTGTATGCTAGAAGAGTAGTGTACTGCTTGGTGTAGACCTCAGCCTGAGAAACTTTGGCAATGGCCCTGAACATTCCATGGGGCTTATGGGTAAAAAAAGATTGAGAAGAAAAACAACGAGGAGCAGGAGGATTTCCCTGAATAAGGATTCGACTTGTTAAAAAAACAGTGCTGGAAACGATGATTCAACTTGGTGACGAAGAGAACAAAACACACGAAGCAGGATAAAAGGTAACACGGATTGGACAGTTCCTTGCCATTCCTCTCTCCTCTTAGATAAGGCACACAAAGAGGTAGGTACCGCACCATGCCACTCTTGTATGCTCCGGGTTTATGCAATATTTCTTCCTTTTTTGAATCATGCAGATAATGAAGTAGAATAGTTATGCGATGAGAAGTTCTTCCATGAAATGGCCAAATGAATTATATATGTGTGTACAATTGCATTGCAAAACTATTCTGTATTTCCCATTCTGTCTTCCCCATACTGGTTCAAAACAGAGAGCTTCTGTGCATTTTAACCCGGTGGTGAATTTGGTTAAGGCTGATTTACTGTTTTTCTAACAACAGTTCATTTAGATCTATTGACTGATTTATGTTTGCTATTGTTCATTATTTTCCATCAAAGAGTGTCAAAACCTTAGTTAGGCAGGGAAGGAGGGAGGGAGAAAATGCAATCCAATTCAAAATTCTTCAGCCATTACGCCGCACTCACTTGATGATTAACAGCTTTGTCCCAGCCCAGCCTAGTCCAGTCCAGTCCAGGCCACTACAGTATAGTGGTTTTGGGACTGACTCAAATGTTTGATATCAGACAGGAACATGTGTTAGCTCTCATTTGATTTTTTAAATGATTGTAATTCGTAATTACAATATCTTGATGAGGAATCCCTGCAGACATAGAACCCTCATGGGTAATTTGTGTGGAAAGCTAACTGAGCAGTGTATCTTGTACTTAGGTATCAGCCACATGCACACACACACACAATCCTACAGATGACAGATATAAAGTTTTCCTCTTGTAGCGAGGAAGTAACTTACTTCTTGCCTAATGTTGTGCAACATGTCAGTGATGGAAATAAATATTGTGTTATCTCAAAAAAGGACATTCTTAGTGTAGTTTTGTTTGTAGTTGTTAATAATGTATTATTTTCCAGTGAAAGCCCTAATGAATCTTTGTCTTCCTCATTCGTAGGTAACAATGGGCCTCTCGGTTGTTCTTCACCTTCTGCTGCTTCTCAGTTCTTTCAACGCTGTTCTCTGGGCATGTCCGGATGGTTGCCGTTGCGGTCACACAACGTTCTGCGTTAATTTGTCAACCTTCCCCACTGCACTGCCTCCATCTACCACGACTCTCTACATCGACAGCTCCAACATCACGTCACTTCGAGGGGAAGACTTTGCAGGCTTTGCCAATAACCTCAATGCCTTCGCTGTGAAAGACTCTGTGTTGGGAGAGGTGCTACCTGGTACACTTGATTCCACTGTCAAATTGGAGGGCTTAGTTTTTACTGGTACCAATTTACAAGATCTCCCTGAGGCCTTATTCCAGCACCTCCTGCATTTAAAAACTCTGAAATTAATCGGCAATGGGCTCCTACAGCTCCGGCCGAGCTGGTTTGCCTCCCTGTCTGCTCTAACGTTTCTTGATCTCAGTAGGAATCAACTTTCTTCTATTCCTGATGAAACATTTCAACCCCTCACTCAGCTGAATTACCTCATGCTAAGTGGAAACAAAATCAGTCAGATTTCTGGGAAGAACCTGCATGGTCTTAGCCAGCTTAAAGTTTTACGACTGAGTAAAAATGCTCTGCGGGAGATTCCTGCCGGCTTCTTGGATGACCTCGCAAGCCTGGAGGAGTTGACCCTCCAGGACAATCTGATCGCTCACCTTCCACCGGACACTTTCTCCAAAACACCAAATCTCCAAAAGCTTTTTTTGTCCCACAACCGGCTAACAACCCTTTCGCAGGGGCTCTTTCTGAACCTAAAACAGCTGTCCCACATCTCCTTGTATGAAAACCACTTGGAAACTCTCGCCCCTGGGGTGTTTGGACCTATGCCATTGAATCAGTTATGGCTCTACGACAACAAATTGAGCAGTCTGGAGGATGACACCTTCAAGAACCTGACCCAATTGCATCTGCTGGTCCTAAGCCGGAACCAGATAAGTCACGTGTCCCCTGGGGCATTCAGGGGCCTGCAGCAACTGGGCGAGGTGTCACTTCATACCAATCGCCTCACAACTTTGGAGGCCGGCACTTTCCAAGGCCTTCCTGGATTAGTCAACATTTCTTTGGAGCACAACACCATTGAGTCCCTCCCTTCAGGGTTCCTCCGGGGAATCAAAGAGCTTGGTCAGATAGACTTACACAATAACTCACTTTGCAACCTGCCCCAGGAGATCCTGGATGAACTGAGTGTGGTGAATGAGGTACTCCTGCACCAGAATCCTTGGACATGTGACCAGTATATCGTGCCGCTCAGGGACTGGTTGAGGAGGTACCCGTCGAAAGCCAATCACAGCCTTGTTGTGTGTGACATGCCCTCCAAACTGAACAGTGAGATGATCACTCTGCTCACGGATGAGGACCTGGTTGTACAGAGGCCTACAGATGGGCCTGTAACAGAAATAAGTACAAAGCCAGATACCCATCCCCCAAAGAACAGCACAGCCACCTCAACTGTGGTAGCCCCGACCACCTCAGAGAATGACAAGAACTCTGATGATGGACAAGGGAAGGAAGGGCAAGGGGTTGTGTCCAGAGACCACACCATTATAATAATCTCAGTAGTGTGCACTGTTATTATCTGCAGCCTTATTGCCTGCTTGGTGTGTTATAGAAGAAACAAAAAGAGAGACAGCCGCAATCTGGGGCGTAGAAATAAGAGCAACTCATCCTCGCTGTAGGCTGAGACCACTCAACGCCCAACCCATCTACCGCACAGACATGTGAGAGCCAAGGGAGTCCAACTCTCTGATGATTGCTGGAGTGAAGGATCATTAGCAATGTGGTCTATTATGAAATTGTAGCAACCGTGGTATTCAAGCTTTGATAACGCTAAACCGTTACGTCTTCTTAGTGGCATTGATGTACTTGCAGCTGAGCTCAGGTTCAGATGAAATAGTCAACTGGAAGGCATAGTTGAAAGATATTTTTTTTGTATTAAATTAATGTTCAATTAATGCCTGCATAAAATCTGGACATTCTTCTAAAAGTTTGCTGTGAGCTGATTTCATGTAAATATTGAATAACTGAAAAGCAATCTGAACTGTAATACAAATGTAATGCTTTAATGCTTTGAATACAATGCCACATGTAAATACAACTTTGTTTAGCATATTGCACTAAAAATAATGTCAAATTCAGTTTCCATTTCATTGCAATTGCTATGACATTTTCATATTTGAGGTTGGAATCATGCATTTCACTGAATAAAAGTCCTAGATTTAATGGAATCATTTTTGGGATCATCCTGAATATGTACAAAAACATATAATAATATAATATAATACATTTGTTTTAGCTCAAATATAGTTTTTATTTATTTGCAAAAGATCTGGAGCTTTTTTTGTTGTCAGCATAGGCATATGATTAATTTTCAGGAATGCATCGAAGGGTACCCCTCCCTTTCACATGTGTTCAACGGGCAAGGTTATCTTTAGGTTGTGCATGAAAACATAAACATTCCAGTAATACGTTTTGGAATTCATAGTTTTTCATGTAAACTGTTTCAATAAATATTTACCTAAAAGGTTTGATTATCAGTTCGTATCAGTTCAGTGCTCATAACAGAGTAAGCTATGCAGCAACTCACTGTCAAGATACTGTCATACATATGACGACATCGTCAGACATCAACATTTCTTTCTTGAGGCAGTAGACGGAGGGGAAGTATATCAGGTCTTGGTTTACAAAACTGTAAAGACTGGCTTACCTTATCTCTACATTCAGCATGTACCCGTTCCCATGCGCGCACACACACACACACACACACACACACACACACAGGAGGAAACACAGCACAAAACAACACCCTAATAAACTGCCCCTTGGTAATGCTGTTGATTAATAAGATAAGCATATAGCAGTAGGCCTATGTGTAACAAAGTATGGTAATGGAAAAAAGGAGTGACAACAAAGGTATTCTGAAGTACATTTGATCATTAACCACTTAGTTGGTATGCTAATTGGAAGCCTAAGAATTAAGTCTTAAGGGGGCACCTGATGACGCACGCAACCTTGCCCCGCCCCTAACAACCAGAGCGCAGCAGCATCACTGGTTTCCTCCGCTCAATCCCGAGTCATCGTGACTCAGACTGGGAGGAAGGAGGTTGATTGATGAGTCGGACTTCTGGCTCTGGTGGCTCAAACATGTAGGCCTACGGCTGCACAAGTCCAATAACACCAATGCTAGAAGATGTAGGGATGCAAGAACTATTATAATTATAATCGAAAACACGGTCCAAACATCAGCGAGTACTCGTTGTGCTTATATTTTCTTCTTTTTTTTAAAGAAAAGATAAATACATCGTTTCAGAAATGTTTAAACATGACGTATCCAGTTGAATTGCATTTTAGTTAGGCTATTGTTTAGGGCAGGGCAGGGTACTTTGTCATTCGCCTGTTGTAAAGAAATATTGACCAAAATGTGTCTCTATAGAGAGGAGTGCTGCTGCCCGACCGTCTCCTGGGCAGGGAGACACCGCTTGCCACACGAGATACCGGTGATCACGTCTTTAGTTGACCATGTCACCTCGCTCATTCAGAGCGTGAATAGCTGTTGAATATCCAATATCTTCCTAACTTAAAAAAAACCAAAAACGATTTTCAAACTGCATGAGCTGCTATTGAGATGTGTGTTTTTAATTATTTGTAATACACCACCACAGCAGCGCTATGCTGCTGTACATTTCACTTTCGGTTTGATGTTGGCCCACCACATCATTGTAAAACTTGTTGAACGTGTGGCGAACCAACCTATTTTATAGAGCCTCTCAACAACCATGCGTGACTGCGCAGTGGTAAAATGCTTTTGACTATTTCATGATATATCCTGCTCCCAAACTTTGCCAAAATACATATCAACATAATATATAATATTGTATTTGTAAGATGTCGGAAAAGTGACAACAAAAGGATTTTCGTTGATAATTTGCTTGAAGACTTGTTCACTCGAGTAGGCCTACATGTTTGCACCATTGTTCAGGTCCTAGTGGTATTTAACACTTGAGAGGCTTGTAACTTCAGGTTGAGGGTTGAGGCAGCTCAGAGAGTGTAGAAAACACAGTCATGCTGGTGTTTCCACAATGCTCATCATTTATTGTTATTACATCAACCTTACCAAGCCCAGTTGTAAGGCTACTATTTTATCACACATGAACAAAACAGAGGCCACAAGTAACCAACGTGTCACTGTTGAGTTGAGGGGCAAAGGATCAAATAGGAGCATAATAACGTGCATCCGATAGTTGTGCTCCGCAAAACTATCTAAAACTATGATTCAACATGCTCAGGTTTGTAGGATCCAGTAGTGAAGTGCTCTGGTGTTCTTCTTTTGCAGGCAGGTTGTCAAACAAGTAGGCTACACTTACGACTAAAATCTTATGCTATCTGCTTTCTCTAAAACAGTGGTTCCCAACCTTCCCACCGTCCCCCACACACATACAATTAGAAAAAAGGGGGAAAAGTGGCCAGGTTCTTTTGAAATATCTTATGTATATTTTATTATATTCATTGCATAAAAAACAATAATGACACATAACAATTAACTGTACAATGAACCTAAATAGTTAATACCTTAATAGTACCAACAGCTGCCTGCTTTGTGTCACTTCCAGCCCTGGCAGAACTTCCCTAATGATCTGGCGCCTGTTTGGCCTTTTTTTCCGGAGGAAATACTCCCTTGGTTTACCCACCGTCTGAGGGGGTTTAGTAGTCTGGTGTCAGGGTTTCATACTTGAATTTCCCCAATTTTTCACTGCAAATGACACATTCACCTCTAATTTTGTCCATTGCCTCTATGAAGCCAAACTTAATAGAACTGTCTTGGTAAGTCCTCTTTCTTTTTGAGACCAGGTAATTTAGCTGGCTTAGCTCTGTGAATACTTTAGGTGTTTACATCTATATGCGGCATTACACGCGCAATAATTGAAAATAAGTCTATATCTTTTTTTTTTCTAAATAAATGAACTTTTAATTAATTCTTGCACCCTTAAAATAAAGCGGGGCTTCGCGACCCACCGTGGAGCCGTGGTGCCCCCTAGTGGGGGTCGGGACCCCCAGGTAACCACTGCTCTAAAATACCCACTCTTAAGGCCAGTTTAGATCAATGATTCGCAACAGCTTTAGGAAGTTGCAGAGAAAGTTGCAGCGGTGTGAACTGGTTGTTGCAGAGCGTGTGAAGCTGCTGCCTGGGGTTTCTAAAGGCCTCCCTCATTAAATCGCCAAGTGAGTGCAGTTTTAGAACGGAAAGACAGAGCTGTTTCTCTTCAGCCAATCAACAAAAAGACCCTGAAAGTTCAGGGCGGATGGGCCACGACATTAAAATGACTTGACGTGTGCGCTTATCTGTCTTAGTGCAGACGTTACCAACACCATACCACTGGCACCCCACACTCCAAATGAACCGCTGGCCTTCATAGATATAGAAGATACAGAATGGTTTACGCCTGTTTTCTTTACCTATTCATAAAAGCCCGCTGTTTGACTTGAAAGGCACATTACATTTTCAGGTAAGGACCTTTTTATCTTTTCTTTTTGTATACATTTTAAGAATAAAGATTTGAAGATTGTTTATTATTGTTCATAATCCTAATCAACATTTTTCATATGAATGATACCCAGGGCCACAGCCCAATAGAAACACTTGGCTTGGGACTGACAAACTGTCAGACAAACACTGTGCACTATGTGCACCTAGGCTAATGCTTAATGTTCATACTTTTTGTTTATCCTCTATTTCTTGCTCAGTGTTCTGAGTGGCAGGAGTCTATCCTTGTTTGATGCCAGTTATGTGTATTAAGCTGTGTATATTAGGGATTATTTAATTCCTTTTTTAAGAAATGGTTGCTAAGCCTTGCAGTTATTTGATAACATTGGGATATTTGACCAATCCCAACTAAATCTCTATTGCAACCTAATGACTGATTTTGTATCAACGCTTATTTTGTAATAGTTCCCTGAGCCATGTTGTTGTCGTTGTTTTAGTTGATGAAACCAGCTTGTTGGCATTTTCAGTGGTGGATTACATTAAGACAATCTTATGTTTAAAACACAATCACTCACACCACTGTCACAGATATTATAACACAATCTAAAAATGCTTTTTTGAGATACTTAATTGATTAATGGAAAAAATCACCATTTTCATGTTTAATTGTGTTTTGTGGTTTTATTTGATTTCTTCTAATAGAAAATCATTGGGTTATTTATTTTATTTTATTTACATTTTATTCACAAATAAAATATCATGAGATATATGAGATTGCTGTGATCATTAGTTGTGAAAAGAAAAAATGAAAGAAAGAAAAAAGGAAAACATAGTGTTGATTGTTGAGTTATGTTAGCATACCTCAGAGCCAGACAGTAATGATGTGCATTTCAAGTATTTCCTTTCCCTGTGCTTATTCACTTAGTGCAGACGTTACAAACACCATACCACTGGCACCCCACACTCTTCATGAACCGCTGACCTTCGTAGATATAGAAGATACAGAATGGTTTACGCCTGTTTTCTTTACCTATTCATAAAAGCCCGCTGTTTGACTGGAAAGGCACATTACATTTTCAGGTAAGGACATTTTTAGATTTTCTTCTCCTATCACTCTTTAAACATTTGTTTTTTCTGATATTTTCTTTGTTTTCACATTTCCTGTTCCTTTTTTTCTTAGACAATGAACGTGTCTAAGAGGACCCCATTCTCGGGGGCTTTGTTTAAAAAAGGACTCTTCTTCTTCCTCTTCCTGTCTCTGTTGATTGAGTATTCCTCGGCTGAATGTGCAGATGCAGATGAAAATAAATGTGGCAAGAAACACCAAGAGGTTTTCGTCGCAGACACAACAGAAATCCCAAAGACTTTGAAACCTGTGATCACAGAGGTCTTCTTTGTGAACAGTATTATCATCACCATCCCAAAAGGAGCGTTTTTGGCCATTCCTCAGCTGAAAGTCGTGGAGTTCCTGAATACGTCCACAGTGTCTGTGGAGGCCGGAGCCTTTGAGGGTTTTGATAACCTCATGAAGATAGAAATCTCCAACAATCCGCTCACGTCAATCCCAGCGGGTGTCTTTGTCCCACACTTACATGATCTTGTGCTGAAACAAAACAAGCTTACTGTTCTCCAGAAAGGCCTGTTTGACGGCCTCAAAAACCTGAGCTCCCTCCAGCTAAATGGGAATACAATACAATCCATAGAGGATGGCACGTTCGATGAGCTCGAGAGTCTCAAGATCCTCCATTTAGGCCAAAACAACCTCACATCTATTTCCCCCAGCCTTTTCTCACACCTCAACCAACTGCAGATATTACGGCTCTACGATAATCAACTTACCTCTTTCCCTGAAACGGCCATTCTAAATAATCCCAATCTGACGGAAATTGCATTACAGGGAAACAAAATAACTCAATTACCTCCAAGGCTTTTTCCACATAAAAACAAATTTAAAAAACTACTATTGGATAACAATCTTCTCACTGATTTACCACCAGAGTATTTCACTGGCTTCAGTTTGCTCCAAAAACTAACACTGCACAAAAATCAACTGACTGTTCTACCACCCGTATTGTTTGGAGGAACACCCAAGTTAACCAAGTTGAGTCTCAGTGAAAACAATCTAAGCAGTCTTCCTCCTGGAATATTCAGCCCCTTGACGAACTTAAAGGAGCTAGACCTGTCCAAAAATAATTTAACCACTTTATCGTCAGAATATTTTGACGGCCTTGCAAAGCTTACAAATCTAATTGTGACCAACAACCAACTAAAATCTTTGGACGCAGACGTCTTTGAAAAGGTCAAATCTGTAACCGCCCTGAATCTATCCAGCAACAACCTGGAGAACCTTCCAAAAAAATTTTTTGAACCTTTGACCAACCTGAAAAACGTCTATCTTAATGATAATCACTGGCGTTGTGATTGCAATCTAATTTCTTTATACCAATGGATGAAAGCCAACACTAAAATTATAAAGTCTGTTTCTCCCGAGGTCTGTAAGTATCCAAAAGATTTAAGTGGGAGGGAGGTGATGTCACTAACAGAGGATCAATTTGTGTGCCCCACCCTTCCTCCGACAACCACTCCTTTACATACCACTACCATCCCAACCACCACCCCTACTACAACCCCCACCCCAACCACCCAAACAACCACCACCCCAATCCCAACAACCACCACCCCCATCCCAACCACCCCCACCCCAACAACCACCACCCCCATCCCAGCTACAGCTACTACAACAGCCATGACAACCACGACCACCGCACCACCAACCACTACTACAACAGCCACCACCACCGTAACATCACCTACTACCACTTTACCTTCAACAACAATGACCACCCCAACAACGGCAATCACAACAACAACCACAACGCCTACAACTACAAATCTTACGACTACGTCACCCACCACCGCCACCACTACCACCATGGCAACAACCCCAACCACAGCAAGGACTACGCCAGTGGTCTTCTTCACCTGTCCCATGGAGCCCAGACACCGCCACCCCCACCATCAGCGCAGTGGGCGGGGGAGTAAAGTGCAGCGGTGCAAGGCCAGGTTGGTCCTGTACACCACCCTGCTGTTGCTGGAGGTCACCTGTACTCTGGTGCTTGGCAAGTTTGCCCTGTCTCTGTACCGTCTGATGCAGCAGAGAGGGGGGCTGGACGGCAGGGTCAACCTCACCCGCCTCTCCTACCGGAAAGAGGTAATCCTGAGACCTGCATGAGGATGAGACCACCAGACTTTGAAGTGTGTGAAGTTAGCATGCATGCTTTTCTTTTTTTTTCGCCTTCTGCCTGTTTTCTAAATCTAAAAAAATCTTGAATCAACAATTCTGTGTATAGTAGGATACATGGTTTTCTATTTTTTTATTTACTTATGTATTGTGTATGGTCTAATATTGGTAGTACTAGTAGTAGTAGTAGTAGTAGTAGTAGTAGTAGTAGTAATAGTCGTAATGGTAGCATTCTTTTTATTATAAGATGATGCCAGGAATAAGTAATTCCCCCGTTTGCCAGCAGAGAGAACCAGATATTCATGAAGCAGAAACAAGAAGGATAATTGACTGAGTTGGAAAAGTCCTGTGAACTGCAAAATAAAAGCTTTTCTTTTTGTATACATTTTAAGAATAACGAATTGAAGATGGTTTATTATTGTTCATAATCCTAATCAACCTATTTAATATGAATGGTACCCAGGGCTAGCCTGGGTATACCCATGCTGCCTTGCACGCTCGAAATTTCGAACTGCCAGACAGCCTGGTGGCTATGACCGGTTC
>JAOPJI010000016.1:3954715-3965244 GCA_027122695.1 Merluccius productus
TGTGTGTGTGTGTGTGTGTGTGTGTGTGTGTGTGTGTGTGTGTGTGTGTGTGTGTGTGTGTGTGTGTGTGCTAGAATGCGAGTGAGTGTGTAATAGCTTGTTTGAATTGTGTGAGACCGCCTCTGAAACTACCTCTGGTATTTTGTATTTTGTAGCGAGGGAAAGCTAATTGAGCAAAAACTCCAATGTCATGACACATCAAAATGGTGTCTAAAAGGGGTTTGCATCACATTTGCCAAGTGAATATTTAATAAAAGGCCTATTAATAAAGAAACCTCCCAAATATGCAAGACAACATTCATTCTCATCCTATTAATACTTTAATACTCATGATAGTCTGACACGGCCTCATTAACAACAATGTACTGTCAGAAGGCGAGGAATGAGATTTATGACATTATTAGAATTTAAAGGGCTGTCCTGTGTGGCTATTTGGGGAAAATGGCCACCAGTGATCCACACATTTCATACCATGGCAGTTACTAATATATCATGTGACCCAGTGAAGAAGTATACAGTGGGTCCAAACCAGCCATATGGTGTGGTACAGCCACTGGTGACAGATTCACAAACTAGTGAATACATACTATATAATGAGTTGTCCACAAAATTCTCAAAATTGCAAGGCTTTTAGTAGGACCTAAGGCTTGGTAGCTGGGATACCATTCAGAAACATTTCAATTAGGCTTCAGTGATTTCAATATCTCCTTTTTTGACACCTCTGTAGCAGAGTTTGCTTTGTATGCAATGATAATCCGATTTCAATATTTACCTTGTATGAAACAATAATTATATTTAAATCCTGGCTTTAGGATAGCATCTGTCAGATTACAATAGCTGAGTTTTCATTATTCAATTCAGAGATTCTGAGATAACGTGGCCCTGGTGACGTATGTAATTGGATCACTGAGGCTGAATGTTGTTATGAATGTGTCATATGTCATTTCACATGTCAAATCTCCATGTCTCTGAGTTGTATGCATTAGCTGGTGCACACCAATTCCAAGATCCAATGCTCATCACAAAAAAAACGTGCAGTTAACATATCCAGCACACATTGGCAACAATAACAAAAGTACTTCCTAGTGCTCGTCTTATCTTGAAAAGTTGTTCACGTGTTCCTGAAGGAGTGAATGACCTACCTCTGATCCACAGCATGGCCCATCCATGACTTCCTCCAACAATGATTGGTAGCACAATTATTTTTGATTGCCTTAACGATTGGTGTCTAATACTAATTCTAATGTATTAAGAAATGTGTTTTTTTAGCTCCCAAATGTAGCCGGTGCTCTTTTAGTGATTTTCTGTTATATGATTGTCAAAATTGCCTCTTAATTGAGTTGCAGGAAAGTGCATGCCATGTCTTTATTCTATTTCAGTTTAAATGATTGCTATAAAACAATTCTATTTGTGTGTTTTGTTGATGTAGGCCAATAGCAGATATAGCCTATAACTTGTGCGGTATTTGTTAACCTTATCTAAACTGATTTAATTAGGATTTATGTTTTAGTTATAAGACACATATGTGGCCTGGATGTATTAAAACATAATATTAGGCTTAGACCTAGGCCTATAGGCTAATATGGAAGTTGGTAGTTAAAACCAACAATACCTCGATTAAATATGGCACGGCAGCATTATACCATGCCATATTTATAGGAATTATACATTGGTCAGAAATTTACCAATGTATAAAGTTAGGCCCTACTGTTTTCTAGTTTTGGTGATTCAAGGGTGCAGGATAATAAACACCTTGGAGCCCAGTGGTTCTCAAACTATGTTTACTAATATACCCGATCCAAGATTTTTCACCAGCATACAACATTTTGGGGAGGGGAATGTATGTGCATGTTGTCATTCATTTAAAGGATTTACCGAAACTTGTATTAAGTATTCAGATTTACACAATCCTATGAAAGTGGTGGATTCAGATTTAGTTTTAATTTTCCCTAGTTACCCCTTTGTGCAATCCTGCAAAGTAAGTACCCCATAGGGGTACGCGGACCAACATTTGGGAACCACTGGATTTGGGCCCCATGTGGATCTACTGGAAACACGTGAGCTTTGGGAGGAGGCGCCGCGCGCGCCGAGAGGCGGGAACAGCGGGCTGGAATCGGGACGGAGAAGCAGCACGCGCACTATAAGACCAGGATGAATCCCTGGTGAGACGTCACACTCACACGCGCACGGCGCGGCACGCGGGCGGGAGGACGACAGCTGTAGTTCATCAAGGACGAAGACCTGAAAAGTGGTCGGTTTTTTAGGTTTTTTTTTAAACAAACCACGGCGGCAGCACTTTTTTCTTTCTTTCTTTCTATAGCACACTGTATGGGGAAGGGTGTGCGAGCTCGATATCGCACACGTCTGTCTGGCGGTTTTTTTCTTCCCAGGACCAACTGGTAATAACTCATGGCGTGAGAGGTTCAGCACCAGAGTCGAGGACAGCTAGGCTAACCCCCCTGTCTCCTCAGCACTCACATATCACAAATAACCCTTTGGGCGACCATGAAAACCAATTCGCTGTGCTTGTTTTAAGTAGTGTAACTCTTCGCAGAGCACCATAGAGCCGCAACACCGCCAATTTTGTAACGCCGTCTCGCGACGCTGGGACACGTGTAGAAATCCGGCGCGGGAGAAATCCGCGAATGACTCTGTGCTCAATATGTACCAGGGACATTTACAGGTAAGGATGACTTGTTAGCAACTCTTTATACTGCTCTGTCAACCATGCCCTGCACTGGGAGGCTAAGACGACGCTAACAACACCGCCATGGAGTTGTGCTCAACGGCGAAATAGTCGGAATGATGGTAGAAAAGGTGTACGTTTTTAGAAAGGATGACAAAGTAGCCCCGAACAACTCCGTATACATTCCTTAGCCTGCCCGTGACTCCAAGTTGGAGTAACTCATTTCAATGTGTATTGGATTCAAAAAGTTTTTTTTCCATTTGCTTATGGTTGTGGCCCAGGCCTATGTCTCGAATGTGTTTTGTGTGTGTTGGCAATATGTAATAAGTAGGCATTTCACAATGATGATATGAAATAGTCCCATCAAAATGGCTGCTTTTGAAAGAGGAATTAAATGGTGAACGTTGAACTGCAGAGCTTTATTATGCTGTGTCTGGTAATTTAAAGTATGATATTGCAATCTCTGTTCTGCCCTAGTTGGTTCTAGGTTGGGTTTCTTTTTTTTGTGTCAATCTTCAATCAGTCTGGCTTTGTCCTGACCAAAAGTCAGGGAATTTAACAGCCTACAATTGGATTTTGTATTTCAACTGCAGGCTTCACAGTAGCAAGTAACAATCATGTTTATAGACTAGTAAAAAAGAAGTGTATTACATCTTTAGCTATATCACTAAATTAATTCAGGAGAATCCTAGAAAGAACTGACAATTTAAAGCAAATGCAAATATTGACTCATGGGAATGGGAAGAAAATGATGACTTTGGTCATATGACTTCAAACTCCAAAACCTTGCTAAAGTGTATTATTATTAGATTATTACCGGTATTATAATGTTATGTTTTTAACTAATCTTTCTGCTTCTTGATGATACAATCACAATACATTGTGTAGCTAATAAAACAACCTTGATTTTAGCCCATTTCCAAAGTAAAAAAAGTAGAACAAGGCAAACACCTTACAAGGCAAGATAGTTATAGGTATACCAAAACATTTGTTACGAGACGAGATACTCTCTACTAATGCCAGTAGTCTGAACCTCAACCCGTCCGTCCCTATTATGTAATGAAAACAAGCCTGAGTCAGTCATTTCAGGGGAATTAAAAACACAGGATGAATATTTCATGTAGCTAGCTAGTATTCATTGAGAATGCATGAAACGGTCTGGTCTACAGTTGTAAGTGGTCAGTGGTACTCGAGACTCAAGTTTTTGTCAATGAAGTGCCTTGTGCCTTAACACAAAGCCCAACTTTGAATAGAAAATAGCCATTTGAAACACAGCTTTCAAATTTTTCCATTCTGTTCACTCATATGAACGTTCCATAATCTGTTTTCATATGTGGGCTCCTCCATATATTGTGTCATGCCATAACTGTTCCTCAATGACCCAACATTTGACTTGTTTAAACATCATGTTTATGTAAACTAATTGTTCCTCTGCAAGATTATTAGAGGAACAAATCGCCCTTCGACTCGTTCTTATGAAGTTAATGGAGCTGATGGCGTTCAGTGTTTCAGTGCACATAAACAAAACATTGGTCTTCAGAGTGACTTTTTCTACTGGAAGCCATGAGTGAGTGAGTGTGAAAGTGAGTGAGTGAGTGACTGAGACAGAGAGAGAGAGTCCATCTTCATGTATGTCCAATCTTCATCTTTGTGTGTTTGAGTGTATGCGTGTCCATCTTTATGTGTGTCAGTATATTACGTTTGTTTTTTATAAAAAACATTTGCCATTATATTTAACAAAAAGACATCTAAAAATAAACATAATTGACTTTTCACTTAATCATGTAAAAAAGCTAATCTAAGCACACACACACAGAACAAGGATAACAAAAGCAGAACAAAAAAATGAAATAACATGTCATGAACTGTATGAGTTGCAGTTTCATTTTCCAGCGGTGCTTACACACAACCGGGCTGCATCTGTCACCAAAAGGGAGTTTTAACCATCTTAACTTTATAAAAAAACGGCTGACACTGTGACCAGGTCTTTAACAATGATAGTACTCTAGTAGTCTGCAGTTTTGTGTCACCGTGGACAGGATGCAGGAAGACTTTCTCTTGTAGAAGGGAAAACACAGCCCCCCTTATTGTTCCGCATTAATTACTGGCTCAGAAGAGTTTTTCCACATTGCTTCCGCTCCACTACGTTAGACAGTATGTGTTTACCTCGCTTTCAGTATCCCAGTATATATAAACAATGTAGGGGGTACATACTTCCATAAATAACCGCTATTTACATAATCGCTGGTTGCTTCCCAAATTGTGTTGCCATCCAATGAGACAATATTGGCCCAGGGATCAGATATCCTTGCATGAGATAAATGTCACTACGTGATCAAATCCCCGTTGGCTTGTGCAGCGTTTAGTGGCTTCCTTGGTAACATCAGAAACTGGCAGGACCGGTGCTGGTTGGCAACCCTCCAGTGGTGTTCAACCGCCCAAAACAGTGTGGCTGCAAGGCGGGCTGCTTTACCTGCGTGTTCATGTTGAAAGCAGCAGTGGGGTCGGGGCTTTCAATTTGCAAAGGCACACACAAACAGCAGGTGCGTGCGCCTTCAAACAATTTCCATTTTCAAACTAATTCAATAATAGCAGTTCATTTAATTATATTCTGTGTTATAATGCAGTGTATATAAGGAAGTGTTGGGTAAAATGCAGTAGGACCCCAAAACAATTGATCAGTGTGTTGGACTCGCTGCCTGTCGTTTGTTTGTTGTTGTGCCTCAGACGTACAATCCAGAATATTGTGAAATAAAGTGGTGCAGCTTATCGGTTACATATCAGTGTTATTCCTGTAGCGCTGTTGTATATTTCTTTAAATTGCACAAAACGTGACCTACTGACATTACAAATTACATTGGTGATTAGTTTTCTATACAGCTTACCTCAGCTTTTACCATAGCTGATTTACACGTAATCCAATTACGAGAGGCCTTGTATTGTGTGTGTGTGTGTGAATGACGTCTATGTATAATGGAAGTGATTCTCCAACCCTGTGGATATTTGTTTTGCCGTACACAACATGATTACATAAGTTGATTAAGATATTCCAAGCGCCCTAGGGGAGAGGCTATCAGTGTTAGGATCTAGCATACAATCCTCTCACCATCTCGGTAGTTAACACTAGTTCCAGGCACCTGATCCGATCATTAAACACGTAGTTATTGCATATGTTCAGTTGACTGTAAAAAATGTAAATGTTTTCCACACAGTCTGTTATCATGAATCAGTCGCTGGTCTTCTTACACTGCCTAAAATGCCGCCCCCCGCCCCCCCCCCATTGTCAGTTATATTGTTTGTTGCATGGATTTCTGCTACCATGGTCATGCTTTTTTTAAATTTGAGGGCTTGTCCATAAGGACCAAGTTCCCCTCTGGGGCACCCTGTTCCTGAAAACCCAATACCACACACGCTCTTTTCCCCAAAATATTTTGTAACACTGCAATAAATGGAAACAATCGTCAGCAAGGGAGTTTAATCTACAGACTTTTTCCACAATACTGACTCAACCAACAACCACCCCAAAACAGACCAGCTCCAGACATCAATGAATGACGATCTGAAACTGTAGGACTGCGAGTGAGGGAAACATACACCGATTGGCTTCTCTTAAATAGCTGTTCAATAAAGCAATGCAGCTTTCCTACTGGGTTTTCATTGAGACGTCTTCGACAGCCAGCAAGGTGGTCAGCTTCAGCAAATACAAAGGTGTGTGTGTGTGTGTGTGGGGGGGGGGGGGTCAGGCGGCGGCCCTTTTTGGAAACCTGCACTATTTACCGAACCGCGGTCTTGGTTAAAAGCGGTTTAATTGGCCTGCCTATTTCAGGAGCCGGGATAATGAGCAGATTCAGCTTGAATCCAGCTGGAGCATAAAAAGCTTTGCAGGCAGGCAGGCAAGCAGTCTCTCTCTCCCTCTCTCTCCCTCTCTCTCTCTGTATCCATGTGGTAAACACACCTATTCATCCAAAGCTTTGTCACTCTGAAGTTGACCAGCCTGAAGTATTCATTGTTCTTGTAGCACACCGCCACGTGTGTGACCTGCTAAAGGGACAGATTGACCCCTATAGCACAGTGCAGGAGAGACATTCACAATGAAGAAGACCCTCTGGGGGTTTTAGATAGTTTGGATGCTTTTGGATCATGAAGGTAAGGTACCATGGATCCTTCAGCAGGAGTCACTGAATGCTTCCACAAACTCAGATTATAAAACCTTTATTTCACCATGGAAACCCATCGAGACCAATGTCTCATTTTCAATGGTACCCTGACAATACAGAAGTGCAATTAGATCACAGCATTACATATAAGAATAAATAAATATGTACATCAATAAATAAGAGGTTGCATGTAAATCACACCTATGATATGATAGGTAGTTCTAGCAAAATAACTTGGTTTGCTGCTATCCCTTTTAGCTCTGACTTCTGTAAACTGCAAAACAAAGAGCATTTACAAAAGATAACCCTGCAGAGAACAGTACACTGTTGACAGAAGACTAAATGCATACCAAAAGAAAGACTGACCCCGGGCTTATTAATCATGACGCTATTGGGACCAGATGATCAGATGGGGCATACGACAATAGCTTGGGGGGAAAGGGGGGGAATCTTGACTCATCACCACATGCGAACCTAAAAGACCTTACTATTTATGGTGTTGTCTTGTTGTCCCCTTGCTGGTTTGATGTATTGTGTTGTATTGATTCGCTTGGAAAGTGATGGAGAGCTGGAGTTCAAGCTAACTAGCGGGGGCTCTACTAAGCCCACATCAGCGGTGGTCGATCATTGTGTGGACAGGCATCCGTGTTCTCATCTGAATTACATGATGCATGTGTGTCTTAAGAGATGGATAGTGTACATACAGTAGATGTGTTACATGATAGTGTGCGTGTGTGTTTTAGATGGAGATATATAGGGGAGAAAAAGGGAGAGAGATGAAGAGAGGAAAAGAGTGGGTGTGGGTGTGGGTGTGCGTGCGTGCGTGCGTGCGTGCGTGCAGGTGGGCCTGCTACCTACAGTACATAAAGGCCCACCGCTGGTTGCTTTCTGTGTTTGAAGTGTGTCTGTGATTAAAATTAGAAACCACAAGCTATCTGCTTCCCAAAGAAGTCCACTGACCAACATCAATGCAGACGAAGCCAGGTGCTGCGATGGACAGCAAGCCTCCCTATTCTCCAGTATCAAAACACTGCCCCTACACCGCAAACCTCATTCAGCAGTCCCTCAACACTGACTGAAGGAATATGGGTAACAGTTACCCATATTACAGTTACTGCATTGATAGTTACCCGGTAACTATATCAAAGTTTGTCATCTACAAAGAGCATACATTGTCTGGCTGCTCCAGATTTGACCCAGATTTATGTTGTTTGTTTTTGAAAGGCATCATCCATCAGAATATTTGCTTCACAACTGATTTTTAGACTGCTTGTGGAAAGCTTGTTATCCATTATCCACATCCAAACATTATAGTTTTGTGTGCTGGAGGAGTTGGAATAACCCTTACCTCCGATAACCTTTCGTTCAGAATACGTAACCTTTGTTGTGCTTCAGGTGCGTTATGGCTACACTACTGCAAGTCATGTGAATGCAGATAAGCATGGGGTGTCAATTAAGCTGAGCTTGCATATGCTTGGATTATCATGACACCGTGACATGATGACATTCTGCTTTAAGTTTGATGTTACATCTTGATGGGTTTACCTTCTGATCCATGACACAGCCGTCCAAGTTGTTATTGAGCCGGGAAACAATATGGATCAGGTGAGTGAGATAATGGTTTTTCTCTATTCCTATTTGTCAATTCGCCTGACAAGCAAACAGAGGCAGCCACAGAGACACCAGAGTGAGCTGTGCTTCCTGTGTCACTACACTGCATTTGAAAGTATATATCGCAGTGTGTGATTTGAGAGATTGCGACTTGCGCAACGAGAGGGCACTTCAATCAGTGCCCTATCTGACCAAATTATGGCAGCCTTGTTTTTGAAGCAGTTTTTTTGCCCATTTGTTCCCTGCTTTGCTATATTTAACTGACTGAAAATACATTTCATATTTGCATAAGCGGCTGCATGGCATTAAACTCTAAATGCACAATTCTTGCGAAGGCTGGTTAAAAATAATGCATTCCTGTGTTATTTGATCATCTAATACAAAAATGTGTAAAACATTGAGTTCCTATATTTTCATATTGTCATTGTGAATGTAAACGCTGATATGGTCAGCGTCCTGATCACTCCTTCCCTTAGTGCTCCCTGATGTTTGTGGGGATGTGCTCTCCTGTGGAGAGTGGGGGACCCACTGTATGTTACACTGGTCTCCTCCAGCCACTATTCCCTTGAGCTACTGTACAAAGAAGAAGCATTTCTCTTCCAACTAAAACTAGGGCACAGACCCAGTATACTTCCTGCAGGGAGCAGCCAGCTGAGCAGAAGAATGGTAGACCATCCATCTCCTCTGCACAACCATTCATAACAGTCCTCCTTGCAAGCGGGAATTAATTTGTCCCAGCGTTGGCAACCTCAGCAGCACTCTCTCATCCTGCCTCTCCACGCGGGTCTGGAGTTATACGGTGAACTCCACTTATACAGTGAATCGCCAGACAAATGTACAATGTAATTTAAAAGTGTGAGAATAATATCAAGAATAACAATGCGCAAATATATATGGATTTTCTCCCCTCACATTTAATACATGATAGAAAATGGAAAAGAAAAATGTAATGCAAAGCGGTTTTGATGTTGTGTATTGCTTGATGCTGCAGGCTTGTAGATAACAGCATCGTATATTTATTATGTTGTATTTATAGGCAGATGTTCAAGGAACAGTTGGTAACTGTGAAGCATCATTAATTTTCATTGCTCTCCCTCAGACTTTTAGCCAAAGCCCAATTAATTCAGTTTTTAATACACATACCCTCCTTTATTGAACCAATACTGTGTAGCCATTCTGAGCACTCACCAGTAGCTAACTGGAGGAACATTTCCAGAGAAAAGACATCACTTTCAGATTTTAACTGGAATCAACCAGCGAATCCTAATAACATATTGGTCCAAATCTGGTACTTTCAGACCAGCAGTCCCCATCAGTTTGTAGAGCAGAAAAAAACTAAAAATGATGAAACGTTGTTATAATCTTCCCCCCCATACTAATTTAAATAGGCTTGTTGGCAACACAAGCCAATCATTTGTCTCTCCAAAGCCCAGTTATTGTGTGGCTTTGGCTGAATAAATAAATGAATGCTGACAACTACTGAGTATGGTGTAAATAAAACAAAATTGCACTTTCTAGTTCTATGGTCACAAATGTGCTGTGTACTACAATCCATTCTTAATTGTGTGTTAGTCAGCAAGCACTCATTATATATAATCCTTCCAGACTTTTAGAATATTCTCACGTCTATATACATGAGCTCATCTTATTTTTTACCAAGACCCAACTGGTTTAAAATAAGTATAATATATTAAACAATATATACAAAGATTACACGTGCATACCTCAAAATTTAAATAAAACAACATGTGTTACACCTATAGTAAAATACCTAAGATATTAACCTAATGATGCCTTTGAGGGATGTTATACTGTAGGGATATACTGTAGAGGTACACAGAGGGGATCTGGCTGTCAGATGGGCAGCAGGATGAGGAGTTCAAGGAGAAGCCAGCAGAAAGGCTGGCTTCTGGAGCAGGAGGCCCTAGTTAGTAGAGCAGGAACACATACCAGGGGCACTCTCATGGCCAAACCACTGGCTCTGGGTGATTAGAAGTAGTAGCTGTGTGTGTGTGTGTGTGTGTGTGTGTGTGTGTGTGTGTGTGTGTGTGTGTGTGTGTGTGTGTGTGTGTGTG
>JAOPJI010000016.1:3965266-3984303 GCA_027122695.1 Merluccius productus
TGTGTGTGTGTGTGTGTGTGTGTGTGTGTGTGTGTGTGTGTGTGTGTGTGTGTGTGTGTGTGTGTGTGTGTGCGTCTTTCTGCCTGCGTGTGCTTCCGGTGCACATGCCACACTGCCATGTGTATGTGTGTGATTGTGCATGCATGTGTCCCAACTCCCAATTACGAACATACTTGTGGTGGTCTACACACTGGTAGGTGACCAGGCCCCCAGGCCTACTGTAGATGTGTGGTTTAGGTTCATTCAATTTGTTCATTCAATGACGTCTATCAGGCAGTGTGCCAGAGGACGAGTCATGAGGTCCCTGCCCGGCCCCCCCACCACCCTGCCATCTCTGCTTGGCAGGGGCAGTCCCATATGGATCAAGAGAGCTTCACACTGTGAAGATCTGAATATCTATTCTAAAGCATATCAAGGACGTTGTGAGTAGAAAGTAGATGCATAGAAAAGCCATGGCATGGTTTTCTAATTGGGATAGCTGGATGGACCATAGAAACATGTGATTATGCAAATGTGGGGAGATCTAAGCGCTGTGGCAATTCTCACAATAAACTGGATTTACCACCAGTGGGCATTCGATTTGACTGATTCAAACACACACAATATATACAGTATATACATGCTCTACATGGTTTGTATGCATGCATTAGTACCGTTGTCTATGCATTGTGGCTGTAATCCGTAAATTGCTCTATCCGATTCTTGATGAATTTCAGATTGACTTGGATTCATTATTGGCCTACAGAGATTATTCTGCTGATGTCAGCAACAGTGAATCATAACATTGAAAAGACATAAGATAGGTACATTGTGGTCCTAAATAAAAGTCAACTCTATTCATGACTTTATGATGATTTGGGATCTTAGGAGTTGGTAAAGTCAAGAAATAAGGGAGTAAGAGCGTGAAAGAACCTTCTAAGAGAAATACACAGACAAGTACAAGATATGAGTGTTTCTCTTTAGAAAGTGCCCATTTACTTCCACAGCTGCTGGTTTCTGTTTAATTTCATAACTTGCTACATTCTCTCACAACAACATCCAATCCATTAGGAGCGATCGTGATGTGCTTGTTGTGAGTGTGAATGTGTGACTTTCGCAATCAATGACAGACAATGGGAATATGTTTAACTTTCATTAATGCCAGCAACTGTTGCTATTTTGCACTTTTTACGTCAATTTGGTATTGTGGTTAGTGTGTGTATGTGTGTGTGCTTGTGTTTGTGCCATTTGTGTGGGGGTGTGTTTAATCATTTTGCATTTACACAGATTTACGCAAAAGCTATTTTGTAAAAAGCTATTATCGCACACTCTTGAGGCTCATGGTCTCAAGCTATAGGCATTATAATGCATGCTGATGGCTCAGCAAACTTCTTAGATGTGCAAAATGCTCCCATGGCACAAAAGTTTGAGTTTTGAAAAAAGCATGAAGTGCAGGTTTGTTGTGAGTGCTATAAATCCAAGCTCAGTGTAAACACCAGTGTAAGCCAAACAAAACTGAACAGATTTGGCCCGTTGTGTCCCACAATAGGACACAGAAGATTGCTTCGAGAAAAAGCTAGCAGTTGAACGGTTGCTAATCTATGTGAATGTGTTCATTTGATCTGCTGTGTTTGGTTCATCAGAGTCCCATCTTCCTCTGAGAATCCCACCTTTAATAATCTGTGCTTTCTTCCAGTTTTTACTAATACTTCAGTGGCGCATCATCACAATCTGAATAAACGTGTACAAGGAGCGACCAGGAAATAATTTCTAAAACATTTCTAAATCTTTATTTTGTAACATTTAAAGGAAGTGTTACTGCTGTTGTGACTGCTGTGTGTTTGTTCCTATGCTTTTTTACAGATAAGTTCATCCAGAGTTGAAATCTTTGCTGAGGGACATCTGTCCTGCTGTGACTTGCAGTTGTTGAATGAGCTCTTGAGACATAATGCTGGCGTGTAGCGCTAACAACATCCCAGACAGCCAGTTTGGAGAATAGGATAGTTTCACCGGGCTTGGCAGTGACACTGAATAAAGAGGAACCTCCATCTAAAGTCCAGAGAAAAGAGTCAGCATAATCGCTGGGACACAATTGCGTTCAGTGAAGCGTTTAAACAAGGCTCTACCAGAGAAATTCAAAGTGACTGTCTTCAATTGACTGTACTATAGAAGCATCAACAAGGCTAACAGTGTGAGTGTTACATAAATTCAAAGACGTCCATTACTACCACTTGAAATGACTGCCTAACATGCAGGATTTAATTCCAAAAATGACATCACATGCTTTGACCAATTGATGACTGTTCCTCTTGTAGCTTTGTAGCTGAATATGTCAGCTGATGATTGACACTTTTGGTCTCTTACTCTCTGCAGTAGTCTGCTGCTGTAAATACATTTGTAAAATCATGTCCTCGATAAACAATAGCTTCACCGTGAGGAAATGTTGTGCAATAGTATCGTCCACTTGCTCCTTTCCCATGTCTTACCCCCTCCCCCCCAATCTCACAAATGCTTACATGTCAATTAAAGTCAAGCCCCAAGCTAAAATATACCCCAGGGTAGTTAGACAGGCTTCATCTAGAAAGGTCAGCCAGAGCCACAGCTCTTACACAGACAGGAGAAATAAAAAGTATATCTTGGTTGTCAGGTTGTTGTTTTTTTACTTTGAGAGAAATAGGGTGAAAGACAGGGTTTTCTCAGGGGAAAGACAATTATTCTTGCAACAAACAAGCCATCTTGACCCAAAGTATATTATTACTTGACAATATCCATACAGCCTCCTGAAAGTTATTAACACTCTGCTCACAAGCTTTCTGCTGGGGAATTAAAGACTATTTTTATCATACATTTCCATTTTAAAGGCCGGCTGTTGTCTGCAAAAGGATTTGTGAAGATTGAGCCGAGGCATCCTCACTTGTCTCTTTTTCTTGGCAGAACACCTTTTATACAGAAATGAATACCTTCAATAAAATGTGATTTAAAAATAGAACCGTCTTCTCTTTTCCGAAAATATTTAAATAGATGTAAATGTATTTTAAAAGAGACACGAAGAGACAAGCTATTTATTCTCTCAAAATATTAAAGTAGAGTTGATTGTCTAGAAGACACTTTCATGTCGGATAGTGTTAGCCAGTCCCTCCATTAAAATGAAAGTATGCGGCTTACAGATGCTTGTGTAATCAGTGCAGCCGCTGCTGCTCCTATCTGATGAAGAGCCAGAGACTTAAGACACAAGTGAAGAGCTGGGATAAAGATTTGGTATGGCTGCATGATGTGAGCAGTTTTTTTGTGCCCTTCATCAAACAGAACTACTTGAATAATTTAACTTAAAGGGACAATGAACCCAAAATCTTAATTTTGTTTTAACAGGGTAATATGTCTTATATGATCTTCATCATAGTATCCTATGCCATTTTGTCACCGTTAGTAAAATAAGTCCATCCATTTAGAGAAAACGGGTGTAAAATCCTATGTTTTTGTCAGTCTCCAACAAACGGATGTGAATGTTTTCATCTGCTCCAAACTCAAGTCGCGTTCTCTTCGTGGCGTCAAAATGGCTCCAAAAGCGTGTGGGGTACTGAACGATGGTACTCGCTTAAAAAAGATTGCAAAGTTGCCGTGGGTCATAACCATAGGGATAACACGTCCCGCCTCCTTCCTAGAACTCATTGTTCAAATTTGTGGTGAAACAGGAGGGTCACTTACACTTTAAAACCATGCTAAAACACTGAGGCTGAACATGGGTTTCATCGTCTTGTATTATAAACAGCCGCATGTTCTAAGGGATGTTGGGTCTCTGGACCAGCTCCCACTATACAACGAGTGTGGGGATGGTGGGAATTGGTGTGAGGCTGAAGCTGGTTTTGTGTTGAAGGAAGGTCAGAGCAAATGAGACATGACATTCAGGACCACCATCATGATACGCAAGAGAGAAATATGTCAAGTCTCCCCAATCAGATTGAATGGGATCTTGCCACAGTGGCCGCAGCTTTCAGGATTGAACTATATGCAAGGTAATCTACACCTCCAAAGTCCCCCAATGGTCACATAATGAGGCTTCTCTAGCTCAATATTGGAAATGCCCTGATCATATTTTCGTCAATAGGCACAGGCACACTGTCAGGTAGGGAGGGAAGACTACTCAGAAAATCTTTGCATTTATTGACGGTGTTTCCCGCCCAGAGCAAGTATGTTTCACCAATCGGCATCATGGGCTCCTCAGGTTGGAGTGGTGGGAGGTTACACTCCCTCACCCTCCTGTAGCTGATGTTTAGAGTTCTCTGTGGCACTCAACCGCCATTCATTCAGAAACTGATGGCGTCCCCCACCACACTGCGTTATCCTTGACTCTGTGTTAACAGCCAGTTGGGCAGCCTCCTCTCTACCAGAGACAGAGTGGTTGAAGACCCTCCCTAGCAGCGCACTGAGGACAAGTGAGAGTACTGAGTGAGTCTCGACTGCAACACACAGTTAGCTGCTTAATATATGATCTTGTGTTCGATGTGTTTTGTAGAAACCTAAGTGAAGATTAACTAAACTGGTCATGAAGTGAATACAGAAAAATAAGCGTCATGTGAAATGCAGTTGTTGACCTTCATTAACAACAACAAGGTTTACATGTTGTGAAAGAGCAACAGTAGTGAATTAGGGCTGGGTAATAATTCAATATCATCGTTTATCATCTTTGAATGGTATGGTATTGTCATAAAATGAAGTAATACGCAGTTTCATAGTATAAATTAATTCATATGACAAGATACGCTCTAAAAATGATCAAATACGAGGTTTGAGACGTCAGAGAGAAAGGAAAATTAGTTTTAATTCATAACCATATTGTGATTTTATCGATATTTTATCGATTTATCGATAATTCCCCATAATTATCGCAATAATACATTTTTCCATATCGCCCAGCCCTATAGTTAATACCAATTATGCCTAGTAGAACATAGAAAATGTGGTCTGTGTGTTTGTGTGAGAGAGGATGAGACTGAAGAGAGACAAGTTGTGCATTCTGGGCTCAAATAAATACATACCGCTGCCACACATAATCAGTAAATAGGGGACTTTCCCAGAGGAAGAGTCCTCTGTTTTTTCCCATATTAAAATGAAACCGCTTGTTCGTGTTTTAAAAATAGGACCTTGGAATTGGCCATGCGCCGGAAAATCATTGTGAAATCCGAGACACGCCGATCGATGGCCAGGCGGGAGGCACGCTTCTGTTCTGAATCTGTGTATGGCAGTTGGGGAAGGAGATGCCTCATAATCTTGGCTCAGTCTTTGTTTGTCAATAAAAACCATCTGACGGCTCATGAAGTGACCTGCCCCCATTCTGGGCATTGTGACATGAAGTCAGAGGAAGTGGCTGATTACAGTAATTAGCGGAAAAGCCGCCTTTGTTTTGTCAAAAGGACGAGGGCCATCAATTTTCATAGGCTGGGAACCCTGCGGATCATAATGTATAGGCACATTCCTGCATAATTAGGTATGGAGGAGCAATGGTGGATATGAGAGTGCATATGCCAGAGTACAAGATTTTAATAGATTAGCCAAATTACATGTTGGCTAATACTAATGGGCCTGCCTAACTGCCTAATTCCTAATCAGACAGCAAATTAAAAACAGGCGTTATCTCGCAGTGCTGCAATTGGCAGCAATTGTTTGTATTGTTCAGCATTTCTGTTCTTCTGTTTGCTTGTATGAAGGTTTTGCGATAAAAAAAGGGTTTGGTAAGGAATCTGTTGGTATCTCACCTAGCACAGCTGTTCTGCATGAATAGACCCAGTCCAGCCCTAATCTGTTACTGAGACAGAGAGGAGGCTTAAAACGAGAGGGGCCATATCAGGACATTAGCCCTCCTCAGATAAAAGACATGGGGAGTGGGGTATTGCCATTGATAGAACTTGGTGACATTGTTCCATGGCTTATTAAAGGTAACTTTCCTTCTGAAGGATGGTATTTGGCAACACTGATGCCTTACGGAAGAGGAGACTGCAGAATGTCAAATCAGATTAAAACAGCTTGATGAACCAAAGTAACATCTGCGGGGGCTCGGAAATTGATTGATTACAAATATGCTGCGTCTGCAATATATGCCACTTTCAGATTCTAAGATGAGAAAAGATGCATATTCATGGATGTGTATATAATATATGTATATTGAACTTGATAACACTGCATAGGCTATGTGTCTCATTGAGGATGGCTCTTCACTGTGTTGGAAATGTAATGAGCTGTAAGTACGTGTCCCCCCCACCCCCACCACCTCTACTATCACTTATCTCTGCCTTGCAGACTCTTACTGCAACTCACATGCACCATGCTCACGCTCACTCACACACACACACACACACACACACACCACCACCACCACAAAGCAGGTCATATGTGCCATTGTAGAGCACTCTCATATTATCAGACGACCTCTTTCACAGCCAAACAGCCGGAGAAGAATCCCTCCTCCTCCTCCTCCTCCTCCTCCTCCCACAATAGTACTGATTAGGGAAAACAGTTTGAAGGCATCTGAGATTGACTTGGTGAGGTGTTAGTGTTGTTCAAAAACATTAATTGTTTTCAGTTTTAAACAAAAAGTAATAGTTACTTTTCTTCTTTTTTGACACGATTGTCAAAAAACCCCGCAATCCACCTCACTGCTTGTTAAACAATAGTCAATGTCTGAACTCTGTGTACGTCTGAATGCTATTAAAACTTTGGCAGAGACAAATGTAGCCCTAAGTGCATCATGATCTTATAATGCGCTCACGTTCCTTTTAAATATAGATGGCTTCTGCCAGTCTGTGAAGCTTTAATCCGCAATACTCCATAACGTGTATTATCTGCTTGATGGTAACCCTGTTTAGAAGACAGCTTTATTTAGATATAATGCAGGCCAATTTGTCAACATAGCAGGCTAACTGAGCCCAGGACACATCTTAGCGATTCATTAAAAAATATGTAATTCATTGATATAAAGATGCATTTATTTATTGAATCGTCTAATTATTTAAATATGTATTTAGTTAATTAGCTTGTTAGTTATGTAGTTAGTTCATGTTGTTTGTTGTTTTGAATAGGACATAGAATAAACAGATGGTACAGGGACCTTGTTATTTTTGAAGTCCAATAGCTTACTGGCCAAATTGAACTCTTCTACACAGTTCAGATACAGCAGCGTTCAGATAGAGTTCAGTGGAGTGTAGAGGGCTTTACTTGGTCCAGGAATCCTGTTTTGTCCACCTGGACTGGAAAAAGTGGTGACTCAAATCTGTCTCTCCAAGAATTTCATTTTTAAACAAAAACAAGTCCAATCTTTACAACCCGTAAAAGCAAATGCAGTTTGCCCATTGCCTCATGGCTGGTCAGAAAGGTCAGTGTAAGATCAAGTGACTTGACACACCGAGGAAACTTCTGGAGAGCCTTATTTCTATGAAATAGCACCCTCGATGAATAATGAAGGGTCTCTTCAAGCCTACATAATTACTTTTTGTAAACCCACCCATAAATCTCAAAAATAAATTCTCCATCACAGTATATGGAAGTAATACTGTATGTGCATTCCTAGTTCCACTGTACAGGCCCCTGGACTGGCAGGTGTACATGGCAAACAAAATATTATATGATGGATAGTTAATTTATGGTTGTAGACTATATGTGAGCTAGTGTCAGCGAATATTACTATATAATTGTTCAAGTTGCTTATTGAGTCATTTAGATGATACAACTATCACTACATCCTAGCCTTCCCTCAGTCCCTCTAACTCTCATATCATCTCTCGTTTCTCAAAATACATGGTTGAGTCACTGTACATTCAGAAATGAGCCTCCTCAAGTCTCAAAATTACAATTTAGTTTATTATTTCTTATACTAAGCATAAATATCCACATATATTCCCCTTCTCTGCCCTATTGTTGTATTTGGGAGCTCAAGGTGCTTGCCTTAAAGAGGCTGGACTGTATTGCAGATGCCAACGATAATGCTAAAATGCTACATCACTCCTGCTCACCCTGGCCCCGCTCCTTCTGCTGCTGCTGCTCTGCTGCTGCTTCCACTGCTGTAACTGGTTAAAGTCACTCAAGGCATCACAAGGGCCTCTGGCTGGGCGACCTGATTACTGATTGTTTTTGATGTGTGTGTGTGTGTGTGTGTGTGTGTGTGTGTGTGTGTGTGTGTGTGTGTGTGTGTGTGTGTGTGTGTGTGTGTTGCCTGGTCTGTTGGAATAATGGCACCATCAGCCGGTCAATTAAGTCAACAATTATTCTGTCAAAAGTCACTCTCTGTTACTCTCCCTACTCTCGCAGATATCGTAGACACCTCATTCTGAGCAGACATATCAACAAGACTGGATCGAATTTGCACTTTTGAGAAAGCCTCAAAATAACCTTAAAAGGACTCGCTCTGGATAAAGTCTAATTACAGATCGGGAGTGTCCTATAACTCCTTTATAATATAGAATGGCCTTTGTCCCAGGGTTTAAAGGCAAAAAAACATTGCAGCCCGCTCCTATTGTAGGTGGATAATTAGGGCTGATGGATGAGCATAGTGATACAGCCAGGGACAGAGGCTCCTATATACATACATTCACCAAGAACCACAAATCAAAGCAGTTAGGGCCAGGCCCAACAAACTCCCCTTCAACTTCCTGTAGGTAGGCTGTACACAAAAAGCACAAAGATAAGCACATCCACAAGGGAAGCAAAGGAAGCAGCCACCTGGATCTAGGACAGCAGGAGGTAGAGAGAGAGAGAGAGCGAGAGAGCGAGAGAGCGAGAGAGCGAGAGCGAGAGAGAGAGCCAGGGGGACTCCAGTGAGAATGTAATGCCCTTTCTGAGGCAGCTACTACTAATCAGGCTACTGTAGTGCCTTACCGGATGCTGAGTGGAGCAGAGCCAGTTCCCCTTGTCATTAGCTACTGCAGCCTCAGCAGAACACAAAGCCACAGCTGGGCTGGACCTAATGACATTCACCGATCCCTTTTTATTTACTTAATTTTGTACATGGACTTTGTGTCTTCCTGTCTCTCCCTGTAGTTTTTGTTTCCTAATGGACAGGTTAAGGAGTGGGGAGGTGGGGGGTGGTTGGCCGTAGGAGAGAGGATTAAGAGGGCCTCACCACCGCCAGGATGCAAAAAGTGTGATCAAAGGGAATGGGAGGTGGACGGAAAGGAGCGGGGAAGTTCAGAGTGAGGCGCAGTGGCAGCTCTCTCTCTTTCTCTCATCTCTTTGTGTCTTGCTCGTGGACATTGTCAGGTGAGTGAATGAGTGAGGATATAAATTTGACTACGCAGCAGGGTTTTTGTGACTTGAGCTGCCCAGCTTCACATCGGTTTCAAACGTAACAGAATACAATCCAGATATATACGTGATATTGACTGAGTGCCAGCCATTAAAATGCAGCAGTGGGCGGGTGGGGGGTGTTTCAAAGTCAGGAGAGAGTTATAGTCAATGATGTGCTTCGGAAGTCTGTTGTTGAGGACAAGGGCACTACTGCTCTGTTGCACGCTTCCATAAACCTGCACTGTGTAACTTCTTATTGGAAGCATTGCTTTGGTTTTGGACCCATGATGCCCCGTGTCCCAAAAAACGACCCCAGGAGGTCCCGGGGGAAGGAATGGTCCCAGGACGGAGCCCACAGTCCCAGGACGGGGCCCACAGTCCTACTAGGTGCCCCCGGATTCCTGAAAAATGACCTTGGATGGAGTGACTGAGCTCGGAGACTGAGGAGACTTCAGTGGGCCCACAGTCATAGGACTTGCCCCAGGGCCCCCAGGGTTCCCGAAAAAGACCCCAGGGTGATTTTTTAAATAAAAGTGTGTATGGCAGAAAAACATTTGTTTTCATATTATTATTCTGTATGTGTTTGGGTGTGAAAAATATTAGACTTAAAAAAAGAGTTGCGAGTCAAAAAAGGTTGATCCCCTGGGGTAAACAGTGCAGGTTTTAGCCATTCTAGCTTTGCAGCCACGTTGCCTAACCCCACAGCTTGGTCTCAACATTGGTGGCTTGGCAGTGAGCTCTGTGTTGACTGAATCAAGGTTAAGGAATGACGAGAGAATACTTTTTTTCCCCTTCCAGGTCACCGTAGGGTAGGTGACGTGACGTAAATGTTAATTAAATAAAATTCATTGTTTTTGCTTATCAGATAAACCAGCAGGCCACACCAGGGATAATCGACCTACATTTTCTGACTCACTCACTCTGCAAAACAGAGAAAATCCCTGTATTTTAATTTTAGATATGAGTCATTGCAATTCTCATATGTGCAATCTAAAAGGTGGAATCAAGTCTGTGGCAGTACAGTAAAGAGTTGAGGGGAAAGAAAAAAATACATAAAATCGCTGCTGGACATTTACCTGATTTAAATCTACGAAACAAGGAAAATAACTGAGTTACTTTAAAGTTTCAAGACCAAAGACACCTGAATCTCCTGCAAACAAAAAATGATGGCTCCTCTGGCTTGTCAACATTAAGTATTAATATAAGGCCCTGTAGTGTGGAGACATGCACGCTCTGCAGAACTTGCCTTTGGTTAAAAAATGGTTCAATAATAACTAGAGCTTAAAAAACATGCATTAAGACTCCAAAGAGTGAAATAGTAATTTTAGCAATTTCATGGCCAAATATTATATCATACCATTATTGAACTTTCAAGTATTCAAATCATTTGGTATAAATGTTTAAATGATTAATAAAAAGGCAACGTCATAATACATTCATAAGCTTATTGTGTATGCATATAACAATTTTAAAAAACTATAAATAAACTAACAATGAATTGATGTGCTCTGCATTCAATGAATCTCTTCATTGTGTGTGGAAAGCTATCAAATGTCTCAAATTGAATACTGTGTTCTGATGTGGACTTTGCCGGTGCCATCAATAGACTGGGTAAGTCTCAAATTATGCTTTTAAGTTGAATGGTGTGGTGAGAAGGGGGCATGGCTTGGCTCAGCTGTGGGTGGTGAGCTTAATGAGTGATCAACAATAAATACCCCACATTGAGACTGGGTCCAGCGGTTTAGTGGGGATGGTCAGGTCCGGTTGTCCCAAACAGACACAATCTGAATATTCATATCCGCTCGGCGGCACAGTTTGTGAGGCGGGTTTGCTGCTCGGTGACGGCCCGTCAGGGAATCAAGTGTTTTGACTGTTTATTTTCATCCTGAGCTTCCTTCAAAGCACTCGGTAGTAGCATTGTCTTGCTACAAATTGGTATTCATCCTCTGAACTGAATGGGTTGAATATAAAACATCTCCATTTGTCTTTCATTGAGAGAATCATTTATTAATACACATCATATCCCCTTCCCGTTGCTTTTGGCACTGCGATCAATGAGCTGTCCCTTTTGTTATCAATCCAGCGATAATGAATGTAATAAACAAAGGATACTGCTTAGCACACCCCCTAAGAATAGCTGACATTCACGTCCTCATGTGCTAAATGATTGGGTCATATGATAAGCGACACTGGTGGGGACAGTATAGTTTCCGTGGGGAATCCTTCCCTCTATGCCCTATTCATGGTCTCTTGTACAGTAGCTAGACGATCCAGTGGTATTCAGAATAATACATTTGTTTTTCAGTGAATTCTTGTTTTTCTGCCTATGGATTAAGTTATGGACTAAACTAAAGTTATGCAGTCATATGCCAGCTATGTTTTATTTGAATCAAAATTGCTCTGTATTGAGTATGAATCAAAAACAAAAGGCCTTTTTGAGTATCTGGACAGTTGAAGGTCTGTTCTTCAGATATCAGAGACATATATGTTGCATGTTGAGGTATTGTTAGAGAGAGAACTGATACCCGAGTGTTGTGTATTTTGTAAAAAACAAACAAGCAAATATAACCATCTTATTTGGTACACCTGTGCAAGAAAAATCTGTAAGCTACTACTCACCAGCAAATTGAAAGAGCTGAATGAACAAAAGGGACCATCGCCTTTACGAAGCCCACTCGCTCACATACATCTTCACTACCCAGGGCCGCTCAAATTACTCTTCTGCCTTCCTCGCGTCCTTGTTGCTGTCATAACAACCACCCCAGACCCCTAGCCAACTGCCTACGATGTGCCTCCTCTTCCTCACCAGCATGATCGATACACGCAGAGAAGAGGACGCCGTTTTATATAAAGGAGTTCCAAGTACACCCGTCTCTCCACTCGAGTGATTTAGGGAGTCCCAGGAAACAATCAATCTTTTCGTTCCCCCGCTCGACTCCAGGTGGACGGAAGTCAAAACAAAGCCTATTATTTTTGCCGCCACGGTGGCTGATAGCGAAGGCGTATGTTTAGAGAGGAGATAAGACCCCTCCACGGGGAGAGGGAAGGAAGAGGAGAAGTCAGGGAAGACTTAGCTTGTCCTCATGTTGTCTATATCAGTCTCAGAGTTTTTTTAAACTGTGGGATTCTTAAAAAAGGTGCTGTAGGTAAGATTTAAGAGCTATTTTTTGAGTGTATTTTGTTAGAAATGGCATAGCCATTCGTCAGCTATTATTAGTGAGTGAAATGTGCTGTGAGAATATCTGCTTCGAGTTGACTGCACCTGCCTCTGTGTGAGCCAATTTAGATTTTAGACCGCTCGCGGCTAATTTCTGACCAATCAGGGCTCATCTTCCATGATAGGTTGGGGATGTCCATCTTGCCGATCAATCGCAGGTGTGTGAAATGCCGTCACTTCTCAATGGTGGAGAAACGTAGCGAGGGAGGGAGGGAAGGGGTGTTTTTTTGGTCGTTTTGTTTCAAAATCTTGCTCTTTGGGGTCGTGAGATTACCACAGTAACCCACAATAACATTTTTATACATCAAAGAAATGATCTTAAATGCATGCATGCCTATGCATCTCTTTCATTTGATTATTAGTATGTTTGAAGACTGTCGGGCAAAACTGTATTGACCGTATTATTTTTTTTGGACATGGTAAGGAGAATACATTGTTTATTTTACTGCAAAATATATTTGGTGGGTCCTGGGGACAAAAGTATCTCCACTGGGGGTCATGGCATGAGCTGTTTGGGAACCTCTTGTCTATATGTTGTCCACTCTTAGTCACGGACACTGCCTATGTGATCATAATATCTTCACATCACATTGGCCGCGGTAATTACAGATCCTGTTGACCACAGTTGAAGTATTGCTGTTATTAAACAGGGAAAGGCGATTACAGAAGCTTTGCTGGGTAGCATCGCGTCTAAAGAGGGACCCTAAATGACTTCATATACACACGTGGCTGACAGTCTAATTAGTTTTTTTCACCCCAACAAGGCCGCAACCTCAGCTACACACCACATACGTTGTTTTTCTTTTGGGTTTTTTTCCATCACCAATGGCAACATAATTAGAAAATGGGATGTTAATATATATCTCTGCAGTCTTTATAAGAAAAGTTTCAGTTAATTAACTTGTAATTTGCTAGAATGATACCTCTGGCATATCACTCATTGGGAGGCTATGGTGAGACACATCAACCATGAGGATGTGTACTCTGCCTTTTAGATTTCCAGGAAAAGGATACATTGTACCCGGGCATCAATATTCATGAGTAAAAAAGATTAAACCTGGTGTAGAATACTAAATACCCCTTGAGCTGGGTCATGTCTGTATAGCAACGTCAAAATTGACATACTTTCAACATGCCCCGCGTCATTACTCTTTCATGAAGTGTGCCGGTGATGTTCTGTGTTCATGTTTCAACCAACAGGATTCTGTCTGCAAGGGTTTTGGAGATTGACAGCAGCCGATTCTATAGTGTTGTTGTGAAGCTATTATGTAGTCCTTGAATCAGTGAGTTTGCTTGTCGTGTTCAGTATATACCACATCTCAGTTCATACTGTTGTATATGTCATTTGAAATCCAATATACTGAACTTTATGAACGTGTTATTCTTCAAGTTGCAGGGTTAAACTGTATGTTATGTTCAAAACAGAGGGAAGATAAAAATAGTTTTAGTCATGAACATTCGATTGTTTTTCAAGATGTGGCAAATTTTTGGCAAATGGTCATTAAGGAGCAGTTAGGGGATAGTTGTCATCCTCAAGGCTGTGTACACTGGGAATCGACCACAGTATCTTTCATCTAGGAGTTGAACACCCTAGCCTAGTAGCCACACTAGGTAAGTACACTATCCTGCTCCCATGAGACTGTCCAACACTGACACATGCTTCGAAGGCACCTTTGCTGATAATCGTTATTCCCTCTCCCATTTCTATTTAATGCTTTTGCTTCCCCTCTTCCCCACTTGAAGAGGGTCTCCCCGGCTCCCTCTCAGTAGATATATAAAATACTAAATGAGCTCAATGCTCTTGGTCTGTCAGTTGTAGAGTGTCAGTGAGAAAACCATGGAAATTCCCCTGTTTGCCGGCTCACTGCCATGTATTGCAAATCCTGGTCTTTTCTGCATTGTCAGCAGATAGGGAGATCAAAGTCGTGCTTTGATCCCTGCTGGGGTTGCCGTGTGTGTGTTTGTGTTATGCGTGTGTACAGCTTGTGTGTAATATACACAGATGTTTTGTGAAAGAGATTGTGCATCTGAGTTTGAGAGTTCCCAGGTTGTATTAGCTTAAAATGGGTGTAATGTTATTATGGTTGTTAAAGTCCTAGACACAACAAGGTTGTGTATAGTCTTTTAGGTGAGCTTCAGATGATCTTTCGACATTGTGTAAAGAACGGAGAATTATTTACAGTGAGATATATCAAATATGAGCCATTTTCATTTCAATCACAGTCACAGTGATTCAATGGGTAAAAATGACAGCTGTCACCTGTGTCATGGTTTTTGCTTCTGACTAATGGAAATGGTGTTATGATTCAGAAAGGAGTTTTATGGGAATTCAATTCGTTTATCATATTTTAGTGCAGTGACATAGCATTCATTCAGGGAGTTTGAGGGGTAAGTAAAAGGGCTGGAATCATTAATTTCAATTCCTGTGCGTGTTACTGAGTTTCTTGGCGGACTTACCATATAATTTGATTTGAAGCAAGATAAAGAAACCCTAATGGCCTATGTAAGATTTAATTAATGGCTTTTGTTACTGATAAATGACAAAGGTAAAGTTTTGAAAAAACCTTTCTAGTTGTGAATAATAAAACATGTTTAACAAACATTTCTTGGAACGTATCATTATGATATAGATATATAATCTATTCCTCGTCTTAATTGCAAAAGAAGTGCGAACCAAAGTGGCCTTATTGTAATGAAGCGTTGATGTTAGGTCCAGTATTATGTCCAAGATTTGATTACTTGCATGCATGAAGATGCATGAATAGGCATCTTCAAGAAATGTAAAAATAGAGTCGTTTTTGTTTTCCTATATCAGTTCTCACTCTGTTATGTTTATATAGAGCTATTGAAAGCACCTAGACCTGTTTCTCCCTTGGAACATTGCCACTAATGGAGGTCTGGTGTGAGGGTTTTTTCATCTAACAATAGTGCTATGATCCTGACCTTGTTCTTTCATGTTCAGACATGAAGACAGATGATAGCAGGTGTCGAAATGTTTCTCTGTAACAATGATTTTTCGACCATTCTCCTCCTTTTTGTTATGCCAGTTCTTTTGACAAGATCCAGTCTTATCCCCCAAAATATTCACAAAAAATGAGAATAACGCAGGATACATTAGGAATAAAAAAATACATTGTTTTTAATAATTAATGTAATAAATTAGATGCATTTTTGATGATAGCTAGCTATCATTAAACTAGCTAGACATCTAGCTAACTAGCTAGATGCATGTTAGCTAGATGCTTCCCAATTTCCAGCGTTAGATCTTGGTATCCCATGATTGGGACACCTTCCCATTGACAGACACAGGCCTATACGTTTAACCCACATCCCCAACACAGGCTTGGTGAAGCCATGAAAAACCCTACCCTAACTCCTCTGCATCGCCTCTAGATCTAATTAAGTCTGAAGGTATTCTAAAACGCACGACACACAGATGTTAGCCTGAAAGTTTACATTTCCATCCGTGCTAGTGTTTGCTAATGAGTCGTCGAAAGCTGTGCTAGTTTGTTTGCCAACAGATCAGCATGGAGGAATTGAGTTGATAATCTACCATTATCAACTTTAGCACTGCAAGTCACATTCATTGGCTAGCTAAGATCAGTGTCAATGGTTAAAGGACAATTCCGGCGCAAAATTAGATCATATGACCATAACACATGTCCACCGAGTTGGACCGTTCTCTGGGATCAGTTTTCATTCTAGTCAAATGTAACCAAAGTTCTCTAAACCGCTAATTATCTTATAACGCTAGCTGTGGGGGCAGGATATTCATGTAAAATAAATCGCAATTCTATACCACTAACAAGGCTCAAAATCGCACCACACTTCCACGGCAGCATATTGAGGGTCCCTACATGTAAAATGAAGCATTGACCGCACACACATCACATCGATCACACATGAAGCAGTTGAAAAAGTGATAATAACAACTTTCAAGAGAAAGTAACAAAAATGTAATTATGATTTCAGGAAAATAATGACAACAATTAACAATAGGAATAGAACAATCAGAACATTACCAACAGATCAAATACATGACTTTATTAAAAAAATAAAAACTGAGAACTTGTTTCCTGATTGGATTACCTGCGGACAGGCAAGGCTTTCTTGAATATTTTAATTAAATTAATTTTTTCTACTTATTAACCATACCATCTGCTGATAAAAATGATTTCCATCTCTTGTGCGACCTCGGCTAACGTCAGTAGCCAAGGCTAACGTTGGTCCACCCAATTAGAAAAATAATAATTAACAGGCATATGAAAACCGCCATGATTAGTATTCAGTACACAACCGTAATTATCATTCCTCACCAACAATTTATTTTTCGCACTAAAATATGATACTTCCTTCATTAACGGCCAGTAACAAGATGCCAACTACAGTAGTTTTTAAAAATAAAACTAATATCACTCTTACCCAACATATTTATTGAAACGCACGGTTAAAATCACAAACACAGCACTCTCCAGAAATACATGCGCTGATTCGCATGCCTTGCTTCTATCCCTTTTATCCTTGAATAATCTGATGTGAGCTAGTTAACATATATTCATACGCCGTGGTGCCTCTGTGTACTTTGATGTGTTCTTTAAAGATAGATTTAATTTGCCGGGACGGCCAGCCTTCACATCTTCATGCACTTGTGCGCTTGGTTGAACTTAAGTTTCTCTTCTTTTCTACATCGACACACGCTCACACACACACACACACACAAATGCACACAAACACACACGTATACTAAACCTATACACGCCTATACACAAACCACAAACAATAAACCTTGTACCATTTCTCACCTCCAGATGTGTGGAGGCCATCTAAATACGTCTTTTGATGTACCATTTTTTTCACTTTGTGTGGAATTCATGCGGCTCGTATCCAATTGCAGAAGAGCTGACGGACACTTAGGGCTCAGCCAATGGAACGGCCTGATCTCCTCGTTAGGGCCAGATGTGAATTCTAATTATAGTCACCAGTCACAATCAGCTTGATCGAAACTCCCACGTTTGCAAGCTTGCACACACACGCACACACACACAGACTATTCCCCACGTAGCTAACCCCATGACAGTGCACGCTCTGTGAGTGATCAATGTTTCTGTCAACCAGGGCCGTAGCTAGGGCGAGGGGGAGGTAGCCAAGCTGGGGTGCGGCTGACATTAGCGGACACGAGGTGAACCGCGTCAGTTGGCTACTCCCAGGGTGGTGGTGGGTGGTGGTGTCGGAGGGGCGGGGGTGACCGACTTGGACGGAAGGAAAGGTCACCGCTCAGCCTTGTGTGATTAATATGACCAGCCGCCATGGAGCTAATTGCCAATATCAGCGCATAATGAGGCTGTCGCATAGCACTAGCTAGCGAGGCTACGCTAACAGGGGAGGGAATAGCGGAGACGAGCGCTGAAGCGAACACAACCATGGAAAAAAGAAAAACTAACAAAAAAAATAGATAAATACCAAAAAAGTTTGCTAACTGGCGGGCACACACTGCTGACTAGTTCCAGTTGCTTGTTAAAGTGTGGGAGGTCAGCTATCAATTAGGTCATATTTATTCAAAAACAAACACAAACTCGACCTGACGCAGCTAATGACTCACAACGCGCGTCTCCGAGCGGAGAGAGTCTTCGGAACGGAAATGTCATCGGCGCCTCTGCGACAAACATGACATTTAAACAGACATCTGTTTCCCTGTTCTGTTTCCCCACCAACAGAAAATATTCATCCTTGCCACAGTTACTTTATGTAAATTGTGAGCTAAACCCTCACTGAATTACGGGCGCCCGGCAAGCTAGCCGCCTCGCTGTGAATCCTGATTGCTGTCTCTACGGGAACACAGGTAAAAAAAAATAATGATGCATAAAAATAAACACATATATTTGGAAAACTAACCAAACTGATTAAAACAGCTAGCTAGCGCATGCGAACAGCAATCGGCAGACGCAAGAGGGAGTTAGTCCGTGTAAACAAGCCGTGCTTTGGTGCAAGCTATTGCCCTGAGGTACCTGAACACATGTACACAGTGGGTCCAACCCAAGCTGAACACCAGAGCAGGGTTTGAACACCAAGTTGCCCGGGGCTAACTGGTGGAGCCGCATGAAGCCTCCTTTCTTCTAGCCCTGGATCCCCTGCTGAGATAGCCTTACATCCTCCAGCCAGTTTTGACCAGTTAAATCGAGTCCAGACCTCAATTCAGTGAAACTCTTATGGAGTACCACTGCTCTGCCTAAAAGGGCCCCTATTTGACCACACCCCCACTTGTGATGTCACCAGGTCGTCTCTGAAATGGCGGAGCGACGAATCACAAATCACCCTCACAACTGGTGGTCAAATAGGGGACGGCCTTTTAGTTAGGTAGTTTTAGATTTTTACTATTCATGATGAATAGTTGTATATCAGTGTTGTAGTCGAGTCACTATGCCTCGAGTCCGAGTCCAGGTTCGAGTCTCCAGTGTCCGAGTCCGAGTCAAGTCCAAGTCAATAAATCCGAGTCGAGTCCGAGTCGAGTCCACTACTCATACGAGTCAAGTCCGAGTCGAGTCCCTATTGATCCACATCGAGTCCGAGT
>JAOPJI010000016.1:3992101-4006881 GCA_027122695.1 Merluccius productus
ACACACACACACACACACACACACACACACACACACACACACACACACACACACACACACACACACACACCCTTTCACCTTAATCCTCCACGCCCCCCACGGGACTCTTACAGGTCTAACTGGTGCGCCGTTCCCCTGACAACTGCAACCAAGAGCATCTCTAGGAGTCATGCCCAGGTGGTACAATTAGCTGAAGTTTTCCATTACATAATGTTCTGGCTCCCTGATAGCACTTTATATTTTTGGTAAACAATGTTGCAGGGAGATCTGCATAGGACAGGGTCATAATAAAAGGTAAGGGAAGCCCCACAGGGTTACCTCAGCATAGAGACTGTAATGACAGGACACGCTGCTCAGAATGCTCTCCTGGGTTTCTGCCCCTTCCAGTGAACCCGTTAGTAAAACTCAGCATATGTTACCCATTATGGCTGCAGGTGAATTGAATGGGTGATTCACTAGAGGTAATGGTGGTGGTAGGTTTCTCATACTGCCACTATAATTATGCCGCCCAATGATCACATGCGAGTTTCTTTTACTGATGTTTAATGCAGTATTCAACATCTCAAACACAACTCCAACACTGTAAAACACCCTAGAACTAAAAGTACAGACAAACGTAAAACAAAAGAAAACATTCATTCATACATTCATTCATCTCACAGGAATATCCCCGTGTTGATAAATATCGATATTTCTAAATATGGCAATAAATATCACTCATTTACTGCTTTGTTATACACGGCTAACATTAATTTTAACAATGTGCCACGAGACAGAAGTTAGAGCAAACCTAGCTTATCACTTGAATACAAACAAAAGAAAACATAATACTGACCACTTTGCCTGCTTGTCAACCAATGGGGGGGGGGGGGTAAATAATTTAAAATACTCTAATACTAAAATACATTTGAACACAAATTTGAACACAATTTGAACAAAAAGGAAAAACAAGACAAACCAGCAACTACCGGAAACCCAATCACACTAGAAAAACAATGAGTGCAACATTATTGACAAGTGGTCAATGACTGCAATTACAATAATATATACTGTAGAAGATCATCAAGCTACGAGATCCTCCATGGAAACAGTATAGGGAGTGCTTAGAAACATGCCAACATGGGGATTTTTTCAATAGCATGCCCACAGCTATGAAACCATGACCTTGTTTGGACAAATAAAGTATTTTCACTCAGCTTCCTGACCCATGTGTCGAAACGTATAAATCTTGCATTACAACAATATACACATTGCTATGTTTCGTTTCACAAATCCAAACATACTTAGTAAAAATGTGGTCATTCTGGCAAGTAACTATGGATCAATTAGCCATAATGGAGTCACAATGAGATATCGAATAGTAATCTCAAATATCACCTCAGTTGATTGTTTAAATTGAGTAGGAACCCAACACATCTGTCATAGGATAAAACAGTTAAATCTAAGCAAGTATTGCTCTAGCTTCCTTTAAGGCCCTTTATTTGCTTCACCAAATGCTCGAAAATAATTCAAGGGCATCTGTCTTCAGGGTAATTTCCGTCCACACCACTGGAGATTTGAGGATACATACCTACCACTGGCATTTTCCAACAGCACTCTAGTCTTATACTCACTGACAAATATTTTTTTATTACCATTATTTATGGAGCACTGGTGCGATATTGAATGGATTTGATGTTATGTAAAGATATTGTATCTCTTTTACTCAGCTCACCCGCCTCTCTACTGGAGTAGTTACAATGCTTGGCTTGGTCTTCATGTTAGTGTTCTCTGTTTATTTTCATGAATAAATCTAAATCCGCTATAATAGTGGTGACCTTTTTACATTAACATAAAAATGTGTATTTTATTTTTTTCTTCTCAATAACCTAAAGGGATATGCAAGTTATCTATTTGTTTAGCTTGTCTTGTAGGCTGAAGATTTCAAAATGTCAAAAGTAAGACCAGAATCCCAGTAAAACTAATGGTCTGTATTGCATCTATCAGAAAAACATTAGCCAAAAACATTAGCCAAAAATAAAATGGGGTATTTGAGGCATTTATAAATAATGAGTTGGGTGGAATCATGCTTTCCAATTAAAATGGGCCTCTACCATTATTTTCTGTGACACACTTTGTCCTTGATCCAGTGAATATTTCCTTGATTGATGGAAGCAATGTTGTTTTGCATAAAAAAAAAAAAAGTCATATCAGTGAGAGTAAACGTTATGTAATTAAAGAAGCACAAGTTGTGCAAGACCTTCGATATTATCCATGGGGTTTGTTATGCCTGCGTCACATTCTGTGTGGATTTGAGACCAACAGAGAGCGGGTGAGGCAGCTAATTATCTTCTAACATTTTATAACACATTATGTAACACACCACAGGATAACACTACCAATCTGAGACAGCCTTGTTCAATTGTTCAACACTTTGAATAAATCTAATTGTTTAGTTTAAAACAGTATGCGTCTGTCTCATGCATACTTTTTATTTAACTAAAACAATGGTTGTCTTTTCTAAGGGGATGGCACAGGCAATTTATTCTTGTACTGTCAGCATTCTCGGGACAAATCAAGACGTCGCAGTAAACAGAGTAAAGAAACGTCATGTTACGGTCATATATACATTGATTGAAGAAAAAAAACAGCTACAGCTTAAAACTGATTTTCTTCAGTGTTCTCTGGGAAATCCAAACCTACATCCCCAACATTTATTAATCATGTCAAATCTATTCATTGAAAATCCTAAGTGACAATACAGCGGTGATCACATCGATCGACCCTGCTCGAGGTTTATTCTGTTTTTTTCAAGAACCAAATGCATTATTAACATTATCATAACATCAACATCATTCAAAGTAGATGAACATTTCCTCCATTCAAAAGTAAAATGTAAAAATACAAAAATGAACCCATCATTATTCATGGTGGCTTAGTTATTTGTAGTATAGTTTAGCTTAAACAGCTAAACATGCTGCCATTACAGGAGCGTACAACATCCGTCTGAATTTCATTCAGACCTGGAGATGAAACCACTACTCAGCCCATGTTATATCAAGCATACCGCAGGTTGTTTGCAGGCCTTTTCCATTGCTAGTAATTAATTTTCTTTTTAGCACCTTCATTAAAATTCTACTCACATCGTATTGCCCAGCCGTGAGCCGAGAGGGCAAATGTCATGTTCTCCAGCATATTTAACATTACATAAACGAACAGTGATCTGAACACAATATCCTAGCTAGAGTAGCTTAAAAGTCAGCCCAACACACAACGCCCAAATTGGCAACAACGGTGCCTAGAGCAAACTAAAATCCAAAACGAACGACTTGCAATCTTTTACTTAGCCAGCCAGCATGGTTAGCCGGTTAGCATTCGTACGGTTTGGAACGTGAGATGGGAAACATGAGCTAACACCATCCGTCAGTATCCTCTCCCACACCATAACTCATCTGGATATCATTTGTCTGTTCACCTCTTTGCACCATCACCTCCAACCCTGAAAATCCTCCCATTTATAAAGAAAAGGGGAATTTAAACAGATGCGTTCACACTGGCACACATTGACGACCCCTATGTATCCCTTCCAAACATTTACATCAAATCATTTATTTACAATCATTGATTTACAAGTGGGGCTGAGAACAATGAAAACATAAGATGGTTGCGGTTAGGCATCTTGCTCAAGGATCCCTATAGGTAGACTGCAGTCATTGGGGTTCAAACCCACAACCTTCACTGCGAACCCCTGAACCACTAGACTATTCCTTTCCTACTGAGCTTTTCCGTGGGCATTTGAGGCATTGTGGTTATGGGCGATGGGTTCATTCATTTCAATTCAACCGGCTGTTGGCCTCAGAACTGCAGTTGTGATAAAGGGAAGAACAACAATGTTTCTAGCCTCATTTGAGGACATGTCACATATCAATTCTCAAAGAAGAGTTATGAGCTTCCCTTTCAGACATATCTTACCTCATCTCTTCATTTGTCACAAAAATATTTCATTTTATTATTTCTATTTATGTCTTTATCTCATTTATTATTTCGTCATCAACAAGGTTTTCCTCAAAACTAACAACCAATGCATTTATCCAAAACAATATTAATAATTGTCAACATATATTTGATATATATTATCAATGTCCTTATGTCAGAGAAGATCATCCACCAACCTGAAGACCTTGAGGAGCAGGGCTTACTTAACTTTACTACCGCACCACACAGACCCCACAGATGACATGAAGAGCTACAGCATGACACCAGGTCATGAGGTCAAGGTGTATGCGGGACTTTTATCCTTTTTTTCCTCCTCACTCTGTCGTCTGCTTGCGATTCCCACAGCTGGTGAGCGAGCAACAGGAGAGCCGGCCGCTCCTCAGCCCCTCCATTGACGACTTCCTGTGTGAGACCAAGTGTGATGGCTCCCGCCCTCGCCCCGTTACGTCCAACACTGCTGGTACAGTGCATCACGTTCTCTCTCTCTCTCTCCTTATCCCCCCCCCCCAATGGTAAAATTGCTCCAGAACTCATGAAGAAATATCACGTCATACTGTACAGGATTGCATCGCATTTACACCAGAGCACAAACATAATTGAAATGCCTTCCATTTAAGGATTGTTTGGAGTGAGAATACACCGTGCTGTTCTGATTAAAAACTGTACAAAACAAAAAACGCATCGAAAAAATACCGTCTGAGAGACAGCCCTTTCCCAGGAATATGAGTAGCCAGTAGGAGTTCCACAGAAACAGCAGCAAGAACTTGTTAAATAAAAGGCATGATAAACACTATGACATTTATACACTATGTCTAATATTACAGATTGCTTGACAGAGCCTTCAGCTCTGTTATTTTTTGTTTCGTTTTAATCAGATCTGACGTGTGAGACATCATGAAAACACCTGTTCAGTGTTTGTTAGTGAAGATCCAGAAGCCAAGACTTACTCCCCACGGTCTGTGGAACGGCGTAACGTTTTTTAGATGTCTGCTCAACGAGAGATTCATTAGCCATGACAGCTCCACTTCCCACTGGTCAAAGTTTATCTTTTTTTTTTTTAATGACAAAACCAAAAAAATGCAGTTTTATCCAAGGAAACAGTTGGCAAAGGTCACAGATAACCTTTAGGAGCTTTAACTTAATATAACAATGTATTACAATAATTTAGATTAGGGAGGAAATTGACTGAATTCATAATTGGTCATAAGTCAAACTTAATCAAATCAGTGAGAGACCGACCAGGTCAAAACAAAAATGTCACAAAGACAATTCACAAAGAATCTGCAAGTTCAAATCCAGAAAGTAAGTATCTTGCATCCGTAATGTGACCCATTTTCAAGCATCTGAAAACTTTTCAAAACATAAGTGGGATGTAATTCGATCAGTAAGAATTGGATGCCAAATAGTGGAAGTAAAACCTGCCTACTGCTTATGTTCACAGTATCTGGACCGACAGTTTTAATATTGGAGGAAACGTTATCCCCACCCACTTGGATTTGCAGATGCAATCATGAGATATCAAACTGATCAAAACACACAGATTGTTGCTGTACCTTATTGCATGGAGCAACAATAAAAATACTGCTGCTGCTACTACTGCTAATAATTGTAAATAAAATCAATGATATTGATATCGATGGCTTCGCTTTCCCACATGGGTCGCATGCATAAGGCCACCGTCTCATTTAAAGAGACCAAAATGCCAATAACCTCGCAAAAAGGAAACGCTGAAGGAGTGTGATCTCTCCGCTAGTGCTGTCTTCGGCCCTGGACCTCCTGGACCTCAGCGAGCCCAGCGAGCAGCGGAACGGCAGGGACAAGAGGAGCCCCCGCGGGGAAGCCCAGAAGAGCACTGCCCTCAGGAAGAGGACGGACGAGACAGAGCTGATCCAGGTGGAGGTGGAGCACACCGCCCTAAACTCACGTACACCAGAGAGGGTGTCGCTGGATTCAGGTAGAGGTGGGTACCTTTCGTCCATACTGTCTGAAATCCTCAGATGTGAAGCCACAGGGAAATCCTGCCGTGTTCTGTTTGCGCTGGAGGGACACACGGGCGACTACTACCACAGTTCTCTTAATTCATGCGTGTTGTATGAAGGAGCACAACAACACAAAGATTCACCAGGTCTGTCCCACTCAGGTCCTTCCCTGATGAAGAAGTCTGCCCAAAAGACCACATTCTCAGGGCATTTTTCTCAGGGAAATGTGCCCAAAGTCCTAAATTCTCAATGCCACCCATGCTAGTTAGAGAGTTGGACCCAATCCACTTCTCCAAATCCCAAACTTGCCCACCTGTACATCAACAAGATGACAACAAAGATCATGTGTTCGCCACACAATTTACACTTCAAGCGACAAAAGGTCCCGATCCTCAGTGTGGGTCCCTCCAATTATTTCCTGGCAGTGCGATTGGTTGTCACCCGTGTGTAATTTACACAACGCAAAGTTCACGTCCTGTACTAATTGAGGCCAGGTGGCGTATTGTGTAGATGCCTCTGGCGGTTGGCATTGTTGCCATCTGTGCTTAGCACGTCCCCTTTAGCAATAATTCATGAGTGATGCTACGCTGCTGGGGTCGTCACAGCTCACCCTCTCATCTCCTATGAGTCTAAATAACCGCCATTACCCTAACCGGCACCTCAGAAGAGGTCCCTAAATGTGTGTCCTTTTCCTCCATTGAAAGAACTATTTGTATGAGCATATAGTGTGTAGTGGTGGTGGTTGTGTTGTTTTTATTTATCTATTTTCTGTGGGTATTGGTCAATTTGAATTTGATTAGTGGTTGTCTACTCTCGTCTGCAGTCAACATTACATCTACGCTGGATAAATGGGAGGAGCTGAATCCCAACGGGAACAAGAAATGGAAATTGGATAGACGACGTTCGTCGAAAAACTCCTCAAATGAATTCCTGTGGTAGGTGTTCTCATCCAGACGCGTGTCAAGGACGGCAATTCATCGGGTTCCTATAATAAAGTGTGTATCATTATGCAATATCAAATAAAGTTGTTTTCTGATCGCATGCACAGGTCTTAAGCACTAGGCAATGACCTGAGGTAAAACTGAAATTAATTGTGAGCTGAAGAAATAATGAATAAAGAAATACAAAAGTAAAAGTCATGTTTTAAAGCCAGATATCCAGTGATGAATCAGATAATCAGGGTCCTCAGCTTTGACGTACAGTTACTAATTGACATGAATGATTAAAAGGAGAATGATCCCTCCTATATGAGTTGGTGATGAGACTTGAATATGATATAACACATGAATGATTCTTCCAAGATACAGTATATACCTTGACAGTTGTATTAGGGAGCCATCACTTCTCATAAGCCTTGGAGAAAAGCTTCCCCTCCCGGGCTGCCAGGGCCGTGGCCACTAATGACCACACATTTCACAGCCAACCAGTGTCTTTTGGTGAATGCTGAAAAGGTCAATTCAAAAGGGCAACTCTCAAAACATTACAACTGGCTCACTTTTATCTTTTGAGATGGTATTTAGAAGGTGCAACACACACATGCGGATTTAAGAGCATTGTAAAAGGTAGAGCAAAAACATTCAACGTTACATTTAGATAATAGGAATAGTTTCTTGTTAATGCCTAGCCGAGCAGCACTCTCGTGGGTCATAACACTAGTATTATAACACGCTGCTCCATGCTAGGTCAACCGACTGCAAAACTCAATCAGAACCATCAAACAAGAACTCATCGGAGGCAAATACCAAAGTGGAGCCGGAATCTGCTCTAGCATCTCAAGTAAGTGCTCAAGATCATCCTAGCCCTAATGAATTGCCATGACTGTGTGTGTGTGTGTGTGTGTCTGTGTGTGTGTGCGTGCGTGCGTGCGTGCGTGCTGTATGCACTTGAAAAGAAAAGTAAATAAAATTCCACCTGTCTGCGTGTGGGAAATGCATGCCGACCACAGCGTTACGATGTAATCAGAGTTTTAAGAACGCCTTGTTTTTCCTTCTGACCCGTTACGTTGTGCTAACGCTTCAAATTCTTCCATTGCAGCTCAACAGGCAGTATATTAGTGGAAGACATGTAAGCCTACCGCTGCCTCCGCTACAATGTTAACTGAAAGACCTATACATTTGCACCAATAAAACAGCATCACCGCTTCAATTCGATCCAAAGTGAATTGCCGGGGAGCGGAAATCCAGAGATTAGATTGTTCTCAAAAACTGTTTCTTGTGGTGCTATGAGGTTCAAATGTCAAGCGCTTTCTCCCCACCCCCCTGCCCAGAGTTGACGGTTGTGTTACACACCGACCCAGTGTCTTGTTTTCGGGGCATCTGAAATAACTGACATTATTAGAGTAATACCTCATGAATTATTCAGCAGGCTTACTCTGTTCCTCACTGATGTCATCTATCTCGCTAAGCATACATGATGGACGCTGGGTTACGTCATAGATTTGGGATTCAAGGTAGTGGGGCCAAAATTAAGGGAGGGATTTTTTTTGCAAACTAATCCCACATTGGTTTCACTCGATTGGTTCGTAGTTAGAGTGATTAGAGTGATTAGAGTGATTTAAAAAACAAATTGCACAGTGCCCCACACACACACAAAACGACAAACTACAGGAAAAACGTCCCATATGGAAGTAAATTAGTGTCAAAAAGATCAGAATTTAAACAAGTATTTTTTTTTAATTAGCTTTGAATGTCAGTTTTTAATTACTTTGGTGCGAAACATTTACAGTTCACATCTAACGATGTAGCTTCCCAAAATACAAATGTTTAAAATCCAAATAGTACAATTCAAATTATAAAAATTCAGATTAAAAATGTCAATCCAGGTTACTCAGGATGAGCAACAGAACACCGATGTAATGCATCCTGCGTCTACCCAATCACAAAGCTTGTAGGCTACCTGAGAACCTGCGCGGCGTCTGCTGCCGTTCTCATATGAGGCAATGAACTCCAGAGGAAAAGGTCGCGTTAAGGTAAGTCCCTCCAAAGTTTTATTAGCTACGTTATCTATCCACATGTAATGCAACTAGACAGGACAATAGTATCGCTTAGTTGACGCAGGATGCATTATGGTGTTATATTAAAATGTCAATCCAAGTTACTCATCCTGAGTAACTTGGATTGACATTTTTCATCTGAATTGTTAGGGATCAAGCCAGTACAACTGGAAGGTCCCAATTGAAATTGCTTCGTTTATTATTACAATTTGAATTTTACAACTGGAATTTTTGACATTTGTATTTTGGGAAGCTACATTATTAGATGTGAACTGTAAATGTTTGAATTCACACCAAACTAATTAAAAACTATGACATAAAAAAAATCTAATGCATTGAATTCCACATTATTTTAAATTCAGATCTTTTCGGCACTCATTTGCTTCCATACTCCCACACCACACAACATTGTACATACACACCTATAGTTGGCAACGAGCTTCCTAGCACTGCATGTATTTTGCTTCTGTAGGGAAAAGCCATAGGGCTCTACCTGCAATTAAATACATGATGTCCTCTCCTCTATTTAAATGGGAAATGTCTGAGCCCACACTCAGCTCCGGAGAACTACTTTCTCATCAACATTTGACAGCCAAGCGGTGGCTTACACATGCTAAGGGCTCTGGAATGACCCCCCTCTTATACATAATTGGGGCCTAATTCAATTCCACATCCCCTGTAATGGATTGGCTAGCCCTGGGCTATGCATGTTTCTATTAACAGTGCATTTCAGTCATGTCGGAGCATGAAAGGGCATCTAAATGCTGGACGGTATAATTTACGCCACACAGTTTACACTGTGCAGACGTGATGTGAGCAACTGTGCACTAAAAAACACCACGCTGGTAACACACAGGTTAGGTATTGATCATCATCATAGTTTTCCCAAGCGTAGTACTGCATGGCTGAAGTACAAAGGGGCATGATGCGATGGATGGTCATGGAGAGGCTGACTGAGGAGCATGCTGCTCGGGTCAGGGATTGGAGTGTGGAGGCGGGGGTGCTTGGAGGTGCCGAAAGTGGGTTTTCAACTCCCGGCCTTCGCTGAGCATGTCAGAGGCTTTTTAGAAGCTGGGTTTTTTTGGTTTGTTTTTGTTTGTTTTTTTACTCCTCTCTGAGAAAGCTGACCCGGCTACACTCGGCCCATCTCTTCCCTGTGTGTGTGTGCGGAAATGTGCATGTGCATGTGTGTAGGGTCGTCTGACGAAGGAGCATAAGTGGGGCAGTGCGCTCCTGTCCAGAAACCAGTCCCTGGAGGAGGAGTTTGAGCGTGCCAAGGCTGCCGTGGAGGTAAACACAAACACATCATCGTCGTCACAACCACCACCACCACCACCACCACCATGCACACCCGTCACTCCCGACTGATTGAAGTAATGGCTACCTCCACAGGAGATACGTTAAAGCGCTGCATGGAAGGATTAATATGTATATTACATAATATATATTAATATATCAGTAGGTTTAATATGAAGCAGTGTGAATTTCCATTAGTGCCAATCATCAAGCTTAGCTGAGCGCTGTCATAATGTCCTGTCATTTCCGTAGACGGGTTCACTTTACAATTGCACAAATGTACGTCCTGGGCTCAAATGGTGTGGAAATATATCCATCACTTTCAGAGATAACAATAGAGAGTGACTTAATGATAGACTTTTTAATTGTGAGGATACATCAGTTCGATACGGCTTGGATCATTATGAGACTACCGTATTATGTGTCAACCTTTGTTGAAAGCGGAGGAACACACCTGTCATTCCCGCGTCATTAGAAAGGCTGATGCAGTTTTTGTCATAAAGTGGAAATTAAAATGACCTTAAAAAAAATTACCTTCCAGAAAATTAATGGAAAAAACCTTCATAAACTCAAACATTATGAGCTCTTTATGAAAGCGCTCTCGTCTGCTTTGTAACTGCAGCACAAGATGTTCCCTGAACATTGTTAATATATCTAGGTTTAATGTGAAGCAGTGTGAATTTTGCTGGGTAACTTTGGGTTTGGTTTCAAAAGAAACACAATGTCACACAGTGACAGATAATGGTAAATAAAATCATAGAGCGGGTCACCGCCCCCACATTTACTAAAACAAATGACGACATAATGTGTGCATGATGTCACATTGATGACGTCATGTCAATTGGCATTAATCATGCCGATGACGACACATTGATGACATTGTGTTGATGATGTCACCGTGTCGATGTCCTCATGTCGACGACATCGTCGGCAACATCGACAACATCATCGCCAATAACAGCATATCAATGATGTTATGCCCGCAACACCCAGCGGTGAGTCTTTCACGTGACAACCTCCTGTGGCGGGCATTTACCATAAGTGGCGTTGGTATGCGGACATACACACCGGGACCTGGGGATCGATCAGCAACGGTATCTCGCTGCGTCCATCGCAAGCGCCAGAGTGCTGCTGCTCTCCACAGCGAGATACTGTGATTGCGATGCTCAGCCATTTTGGCTCCAGTTTCCAATATCATGGCCCCCCCATCACAGATAATTTCCTCCTCTTTAAGTATGTCTACAAATGCATATACAACTTCCATTCGCATACGTACAAAAAAGGAAAAGAAAAGAAATGTAATGGCGAGAGATGTCCGGTTGAGCGCCATTTCCCTTCAGCACACCCTCCATTTGCCAATCTTTCTGCTCAGCCCACTTAGAGGACTTTATCAAGTGTCCAAGTCTTAAAAGAATCAAAGTAATATCCTTTATTTCACAAAGATGGAACAGATAAAGCGTCTTCTTTTTTTAATGTATTTTGCTACGTTGATTTATTTGAATAAATCACTAAGGGGGTGACGGTAGACGAAGGGAAGGTAGCTCTTCCCTTTACTCCAGGAAGACGCTGATTAAAAAAATAATAATAAAAAGATTAGCGAGTGTCCAAGTCACTCGAGGACAGAAGCCGTGGTGGCAGTACGTGGCTAATGACAGCCCTTCGCTCTTATTAAAGAAGGTCCAGAAGGAAGAGCCTCGCAGGTTCATTTTAACTGGGGGGGGAAACAGTGTTTTGGCTGCGGTGCAATTACAACGGACTCGCAGCAGCAATAACGACAAGATCAAGGACACTCCGGGGGGGGGGGTTTCGTGTTTGATTAAAACAGTAGGCAGACTGGTATCGCTTTTCCTTGACCCCAAAATTGGTTTTAGGGAAGTTTTTGTTGGAGAAGATTGCACACTGTTGACGACAGAAGTGGTCTCAAAGGCTGAATGTTGAGGAAGTGGGTTATTAAAGGAAGGACTGTTTTGCTGGTTTGGGTACAGGAGGAATAGACCATGAGTGTGTCTTTCTGCTGGGGTAAAGCACTGTGGGTGTACTAGGCCAGGAGCCGGATAAATAAACAGTGCCGCGCGGGGCAGAAATGCCCTCAGACACATGTGTGTTTGGGTTTCCACGCAGAATCTCGGATGTATAAAAAATCCTGTGAGGTGAGAATGTGCGTATGTCTACGCACCCTGGACACCGCGCGTACGCAGTGCTGGAAGCATATGGGGACACCGTGAGCGAAAGGCAGAGAGAGTGCATGTAAAAAGACATAAAGACATATTGAGTAGACAGGCAATAGGAATAACAGATTGATCGGGTATACCAGTCCACCCTTAGCCGTGTGATACGATATAAATGCAACTCATTATTATTATTAATTAGATGGGTGGTTAGCATAGGAGGACATCGCCCCGGGTGCTGCAGCAGCAGTGAGAAGCAGTAGACGGTTAATTAGCATCGGAGGACCAAGTCCAGGGTGCTGCAGCAGCAGTGAGAAGCAGTAGACGGTTAATTAGCATGGGAGGACCAAGTCCAGGGTGCTGCAGCAGCAGTGAGAAGCAGTAGATGGGTGATTAGCATGGGAGGACCAAGTCCAGGGTGCTGCAGCAGCAGTGAGAAGCAGTAGATGGGTGATTAGCATTGGAGGACCACGTCCCAGGTGCTGCAGCAGCAGTGAAGGCAGTAGATGGGTGATTAGCATTGGAGGACCACGTCCCAGGTGCTGCAGCAGCAGTGAAGGCAGTAGATGGGTGATAGCATGGGAGGACCACGTCCCGGGTGCTGCAGCAGCAGTGAAGGCAGTAGATGGGTGATTAGCATGGGAGGACCACGTCCCGGGTGCTGCAGCAGCAGTGAAGGCAGTAGACTGGTAATTAGCATGGGACAACCATACCCCGGAGATAAGCAAAACCTTTTTGGAGGAGACTACTCTGTGTCAATGCTATTAAATAACTTTTGTAATCGAATCTCCCCAGAGGCAAAGTGGATAAGTAAGTCCTCCTCGCCTGCTTGGTTTTCACTGTGCACCAAGTCTCAGGTTTACACACAGCACACTTACTGAGATAATGATATTACTTCACACTGAAGTCAGGGAGCGTGTCAGCGCACTCGCACACACACACGCACACACACACGATGGAGTTGTCTTGAAAATGTTTTGCTCATTCTATTTCAGTGCTTAGACTAAACATGAAATTTGAATCGGAGAATCTGCCAAGAAATGAAGGCAATTATCGGTCTGTTTGGCAAAAAAAAAGAAGGTGAAATGATGAAAGCTGAACACACACACACACACACACACACAAACCAACACTGTTTATTAAAACCGTAGCATTGAGAAGCAGCTAATCGGAGAGATCGGAAACAGTCACAGCAGAACTACAGTGTACAATTACATGTTAAGCTACTTGGCTGTAGCGTGTATACCAGTATATAATATATATAGTCTTTTTCTTCTGAACGCCTTCTCAGTACATTTTCTGCTGATGTGATCCAACAGTGTATTGACTAATTTAAAGATGGAGCCCCAAGTCTCCTCACATATTATTATTATTGCTTAGTGATGTTTTTATGCTTGAATTGCTGTCAGCCTATACTTCCAAGAGTTAATTTTAGACTTCCAAATTGCTACGGGTGGATTTTTCTAATTCTCTCATCATTTTTTATAATTAATGACCTTTACCTTTTTTTTTTTCTCCGAACTATATTAGCGTGCAAACAGAGCGAGGACACATGAAACAGATGAATAGAACAGCTGCAAAGTCTGAAAGCGTTGTGCGTTTTAGATGGACGATCAACCTTTGTGTTTCAGCTGAATGAACTACCAACATCCCCTTTCCTGCAGCCAGCATTTATATATTTTACCCTATTATTGCTGAATGAAAAGCTCTGAGTAAGAGGAAATCATTTGGATTTCAGTGGGTACAATATTTACATTTATTTTACCCCCAACTAAGTACATTGTAATAATAGACGATGGTTGCCGTAATCTATTTATGATGGAGGAACGAATAGCCACATGGGTCACATTTAGCGTTGGCTGTGACATGTTTGGACAAGCAGCGACTCCATCATGCCATCCCGTTTCACACAACACCGCATCACCACCTCGATACCGGAGCCACGTTCGAGAGCTCGCCCCGTTCATACATAGATTAACAGTAGAGAAGGAAGCTCCTCCTCGTGATGAGGTGTCCCTGAGCAAGGCACCCATCCCTAACTGCCCCTGACGAGCTGAATGTTGCCTTGCATGGTTGACACCGCCGTTGGTGTATGAATGGGTGAATGTGAGGCAATAATTGGAAAAGTGCTTTGAGTGGGTACAGGCCAGAAAAGCGCGATATAAGTGCAGTGCATTTACCACATGTCAATGCCTCGCTGCAGAGAATGAAACCATTAATCATTTTTGCACATTCTGCTTTAGAGAGTAGATTTTGCAAGTGCAAGTCTTGTTCTCCATTAACCTAACCCGCCCTCAGCACACACACACACACACACACACACACACACACACACACACACACACACACACACACACACACACACACACA
>JAOPJI010000016.1:4018791-4038482 GCA_027122695.1 Merluccius productus
CCCCCCCCCCCCCCCCCCCGCCCCCCCCCCCCCCCCCCCCCCCCCCCCCCCCCCCCCCCAGAGATGAAGGAGAGGGAGGCTGCGTAAAAGACCCTGTGAAATGGTGCGATAGAATGATGGACGAGGAGGAGGAGGAGGAGGAGGAGGAGGAAGAGGAGGAGGGATGGGACGTGAAGACGCAGAGAGAAGAGAGGGTATGCAATGTCACCCTGTGTAGCCGTGTCGAAACGCATGCTTTCACTGGAGCCCAACACATGTGCATACACATGTGCTCTCTCTCTCTCTCTCTCTCTCTCTCTCTCTCTCTGTGTCTCTCTGTCTCTCTCTCTCTCTGTCTCTCTCTCTCTGTCTCTGTTCTACGTCTCTGTCTCTGCTTTAGGTGCCTCTCTCAGCCTCGCCACCATTTTCTATAGATCGGTCCACCGCAGAGAATACCATTGTTTCTGTTCTGAAGAAGAAAACAAAATAACTAACAACGATGACAAATCACATTGTCTTTTATCCCCCCCCGCCCCCCCCACTGCCTCCTCTGCCTCATTACTCTCTTTCACTGTGTTCACTGGGACTCATGCCCCCCAACCTGTCTCCTAAAGAGGGGCTGTGACCACAGGCTTTAGCCCCGGCCACCAGTACACACACATCTCAGGCGGTCGCTCAAGGTGTGCTGTGTTGGGAGGCGCAAGGGTCACTGTGAACTACTCTCACATTTGTTTAATTCATGACTTCATGTATTTGTTTTTAAACGGTACAGGACTTTGAGTATGGCTTACTCCACCTTGGTTGTATCTGGTTGTATCTCGCTAAAATGGAAGGAGTCTCTGTATGTCCGTCCTTTCGATTTATTTTTCGACAACCGTTCGTCCGATCGACTTCACACACGCACTTGAACTTCTTTGGATGAGTGTTTTGCGATTAAAGCTGCAAGCAGCAGCAATACCGCGGCGGCCAAGCAGTCGGCTCGTTCCGAAACAGGCACGTTTTCGAACGGGCGCACTGCACTAGTAATGGTGAAAGGTGACAGCCAGACTTACCAGTGTTTGACTTGAAGACCTCGCTGGACACCGACTGGCCTACTAAGTCGTACTGCAGCAGGCTAATGGACTCCTTGGGACAGTCCACAGACGCTGCAGGCCCTTTCCTCCAGGTGAACACAATCTCACGGTTGGTGTATGCATCTATGACAGCAAGCGTTAGGGGGACATACTCAAATCGTCGGAATAAAAATGTTGAGCTGCGCATTTTCCCTGTTGTTAATAAACGCGCAATGTGCTTCAATGGGGCAACAGCTGAAAAATAACTAGACTATACTCACAGCTCCCGAATCGGAGAGGACAGGTATGGCCGTCCATTGGAAAGTCCATTAGCAGCATGGGACAATCTCCACTGATGGTCAACCTGAGACATTTAAAATAATGTCTAATTATACAGTACATACCAGATTAATGGGCATCGAATCAAGCAGAAATGCCACCATTTATGCTTATATCTGACCCAATTACTTGAAGTCGCCTCTCTATATACACCTATGTATACTGATACCCCCCCCCACACACACACACACACACACACACACACTATTTATATGTACTTTATTAATCCAGGTGGGGAATATTATACATAATATTATGCTATGTACATTATGCACTCACACACACACACACACACACACACACTGATCAGGCCTACTTCATGGTGTAGAGCACGGTGCCGTTCTGCATGATGCGGAACAGTTTGTTAGGCGTGGTCATGTTGTGGGAGATGGATTTCTTGGAGTTGCGGAAGAAGGTGTCCGGCGTCCAGATCTTGTCCACCATGCGGTTGTTCAGGCGCAGGATTTCGATGGGGCCCTCGAACTTCAGCCTCTCATCTACCCACATTTGCCGGAAAAACATGTCCATGGTGAATTCCTGCAATGTCAGGAAACAGTGGGGGGAGGGGGGGGGGGGGAATTGGTTATTCATTTTAATCTGTAGTCATTCTCATGTGCCTAATTTCTCCTCTGGGATTAATGAAGTAGGCCTATATCTCATTTTGTCATGCACACGTTTGTTGATGCCAGTCCAAATGTATCCTGTAAAGAGGGATTGCACAGTTCAACAGCCAACCAATCAGGCCTGCAATAAAAAAGGGTGTAAAGAGTTGATGGTCGTGGTAATGAGTTGAAGCCATTCAAAGACGGGCAGCCAATTAATAAAAATAAAAAATCATTCAGCCATTCTGCGCCACGATTATTGATTTACTGGCCAAATGCAGTTAACGGGCATGATCAAACAGATTAAACGTCATTATTAGGCAGTAAGCCTATACATGAAGATGTGGACTGCAGGTACCTCCTCACCATTTCAACATCTGAGACCGGGCCGAAGCTGGTGACGAAGAAGTCAATCTTGACCTCCGTTATGCCTCCTGAATGAAGACATGGAGAAATGATGTGTGAGGTCACAAAATGGGCCTGCGCAGCATCATCTCTTGTCTAGGCCTACTTATTTATATTATTTATTATATGTTCAGGCAAATTCATCAATGTAAAAATGTGCGCAATTATTACCACCGGATCCAGGGCGCAGTCTGTTGTCATACCCGTCCAGCAGTCTGTCCAGAATAAGAGTGATGTTGTCTGAATGGACCCTTTCGTTTCCATAAACTGGACCTGTACTGATATGATACAAATAAAAAATTAAATAAAAAATGAGAAAACATACATGTTATATTTTGTTCAATAGTCTTGGACTAAAAAGAGACGAAAAAGACTTACTTTGCCCACCAAATAAAAGTCACCAAAATGAACGGAGTCATCCTTAAACTTTCTTAACCTCTCGTTTTTCCACTAGTTAAACAGCAGGAGGAGACGTGGAAACGCAGAGAGCAAGGCTATATTTGTGTCTGCAAACGGAATGACTTTAAAGAGACGGAGATGGGACTGTTTCGTAATCTAATTAAAGGATTAGTAGCTTTAAATCCACTCCTTTTTTTAGACATTCAGGGACGTTTCACACTGAAAACTACATTCCCTCCAAAAAAAAGAAAAAACATCCCACAGATGTATCTCAATGGCGATCACGTTCAGCACAACTCTTCCCATTTTAACGTTTTAAAGAGTTTTATCGAAAACATATTATTATGCTAATGTGCTCAATGTGTATCCTCGTCGTTACCATTTTCACACAGCAGGTGGCGCTGCGGGCGCGCGACCCGACGGACGGACCCGGAAGCGCATCTCAATGTGACGAAGAAGAAGAAGAGAGTCAGACCAGCAGCATGAGATAACACAACACAACCTGCCATGAGAGGGCTGTTCTGCTCAATTAAATCAAAAATGACGATTTCTAAATAAAAGGTATGTCATTTATACCTGTTATACCTCTACCTCTACCTATCATACCTTTATATATATTTATTTTATTTATGACCAATCCAGAAATGAAGTGCAGTCCCATCTCCTATCACTTTTGTTCCCACTTTTTTTTAGCAAACTATTAGCTTCCCACTGAGGTTTGTGTGTCAGACAGCTGAGCAGCATGTCGGTCCATTTCGAGGAGAGGAGTGGTGTCATCCCATGTGAGACCCCCTGGGGGTCGTGGTACCAAACCATGGAGGAGGTCTTCATTGAGGTGAACGTCCCTCCGGGGACGTCTGGGAAAGAAGTGAAGTGCACTTTGGGCTCAAGACAAATTGAACTGAATGTGAAAGGAAAAGAGATCATCAAGGTAAAGTCCAGGTTTTTTTTAGATAGGCAATATATATAGATAGTGTGTCAAAGCACAGACAATAATATGGTTATGTATTGCCAGAGATCAAAACGAAAGTGATGACTTGTTAAAGCGAAACCATGACTGTTGTGGGTATTTCATAATACCCACAACATTTCTGTGAATGATCACTGCACATAAACCTACATTGTGTCCCCATGAAGTCATGGCATCGGTCATGCCTTTATTTCTTATCAATTACTAAATATTGTAGGCCTAGCAGTTGGCTAGACAATCAAAGATGGAGTCCAAAACAATTTAAAAACAAACATGTCTGGCTTAATGACTCCTTATCGTAGACTGATTCAGCACATGAATCACTGCTTTATGGACCATCATGTAACATTTATTTGACAGTTGTGATACCAACAACCCATCAATGTATATTGTATGTAAAATAATCAAAGGTGGACAAGCTAATTAAAAGGAAATAAGGGACAGTAAAGGAATTGTTGTATAACATCTGTTCTTTCCATCGTCCTTAAGGGGAGGTTTTTTGACACCACAGTTTCCGATGAGTCGACGTGGACGTTGGGTACGTGAAGGTCCATCCCTCCTTTTCAATGTTAAAGTTTAAACTCTCATCACAAATGAGCCACAAGCCACTTCCACTCATTGTCTGCCCATTTCTCCTACAGAGGATAAGATCCTGATTCGCATCGTCTTGATGAAAACCAACAGGGAGGCGGGGAACTGTTGGCTGTCCCTGTTAGAGGGGGAGTACTGCGCTGACGCCTGGGTCCAGGATCAGATGCAGAGGAAGCTCACACTGGAGAGGTTCCAGAGAGAGGTGGGACTGATTAGTCTTAGGCACAGGTGCTACTAATGGCGCATTTCCACTAGTACGGTACGGCACGGCACGGGACGGTTCGGGTGTGTTTCCATTACAACTGAGTACCATATGGTACCTCCTCAACGTGGGCGGGGTCGTCATAACACGGCTGCGCGAAACTGCCGTGACGTAGTCGAAGAGCAGCGGGGTTTTAAAAAGTGGTGGTGTCGAGTCTGTTTATTTACAGCCTGGTCGGTCGTCGCGCGCTTATGACGCTTCCAGTGACGACACTCGTCGGCCAATCAGTGGAAGGCAGTCGGCTGACGTCACGTTATAGTACCGCTTCGGCTCGCTTGGAACCAGGGCTGAGCAGGTACCAAAATAGTACCTGGTACCAGGTACTACGTGCTAGTGGAAACACGCAAATACCGCGCCGAGCCGTGCCGTGCCGTGCCATACCGTACCAGTGGAAATGCGCCAATAGAGAAGCCAATCAAGCTTTTAAACTTTTAGGATTGCTCTTTCACTCTTTCTTTCTGTCTTTCTTACACTTTTTCTCATTCTCTCTCTCTCTCTCTCTCTCTCTCTCTCTCTCTCACTCTCTCTCTCTCTCCCTCTCTCCCACACACACACTGACACACACTTTAATGAATAAAACTCTCAAGACTGTGATGCAATCCTCTGCACACCATTGCCAGTGTGTCCAGGAGCGTTTCTCTCCTTCGCTGCCAGAGTTTAAACAGCCCTACTTACCTACGCTAATCCCTCCGTGCCTGCGTGTGTGCGTGCGTGCGTGCGTGCATGCGTGCGTGCTGAGCGTGTGTGTGTTTTTCTGTCCACAGCAACTTGCTCCCAGAGGCCAGGGAGCTGTTCTTGGAAGGGGTGAGGAACAACTGTGACAGCGTCGACCCTGACCTACAGACGGGCCTGGGGGTGCTCTTCAACCTCAGTGGGGAATTCAACAAGGCGGTGGAGGCCTTCAACGCTGCCCTCTCAGTGCGGCCCCAGGTACATGCCGGGGGTACTATCGTACCAAGGACGACCACCATGTACTACTTAGCAGCACTACCACGAAGCACACATGAACACAGAATAGAGAGATACAGAACCGGACAAAAAACCCATAGAGACACATATACATTCACATGCACATGTGTACACACGTACACACATGCATACTCGATAGTTTGTTTTAGAATGTATGGAAAGCACCTGCGCTGGCTGTAACCATCTTGCCAACTCTCCAATAAAGTTGGTTTTGTACTTGTCCCTTCCGGGTTGGAGACTGCTGTGTGGCAGTCGACCCTGGCACACGCCACCTAAGTGGCTTTACTGGGCTCCTCTGACACACAGGACACAATGTTCTGTGTGCCTCGATTACCCCAATGCACCACAAGTGTGCACCCAGCCCTAGAGTCCCACCAGTCTGACTCAGGCCAGGTGAGGCTGCCTAAACCAGCTATCAAACACACACACAGACACACACATGTGCATAATCATAAACGTCCTTTAGGGTTCGGGGTCGTAAAATGTGGCCTGTGAAGCCCTTTGAAACTGTAACTGTGATAAACTGGGATTAAGGGCTCTACAAAACTTAACATACACAATGCTATAAATCATCAGCCATATGCATTCACATTTTTTCAGACGCAAAAGACCACAAATCCCTCTAAATCCATCTCACACGTAGCCTAGCGCTGACACCATAGAGGGACGGCTCCTGTTAGTATCTGCAGTGAAGCACAGCAGGCTGGCTGTCACACTAGCCTCACATGCATGCAACTGAGAGATACACCCTCATGAACTCCTGACTGGCTTGTTTGGAGGACACACACACCAATATACACAAATACACGTACAGAAACCCACTAAGATAGATAGCTAAACACTTGCTGACTAAAACACACCAGTTTACTACACACTAGTCACAAAATCATTAGCATACTGTTTGAATTGCAGCATCTCCTTCATGCAAATGGCGCCGTGTTCGCTGTGAGTGCCATCCCGTGTTACTCACGGGTAAATCCAACCCCACATTTGACTTGGTAATCTCAACCTCCCTGCAGGATAAATAGCTATGAACACAAAGGGAGAGGCTGATATCTCGCTGCTTCCATGACCTCTGCTTGGAGCAGACCACCTCCGGGGGAGAAAAGGGTATGGGACAACCTGCCCGCCCCCCCCACCCCCTAGCCGACCTGTGGTAAATTAGCTCTCCTTCAATGAACCTTGAAATTATGAGAGTAGCATACAGGGTTGCCAGATGCCAGCAAGGTTTTCCAGCCCAAAACCTCCTCAAAAACCGCGAGATTGCACAAAAAAACACCGAATTTTTTTTTTTACCATTTGCTCACATTGCTCACATACGAGAAGGCTGCATAGCGCCCAATGATGAGATTTTTAAAAAAAATGTAGTGTGTGGTGTTCCGTCATGTGTTTGAATCTTATGTATTTGTGTTTACGATCAGAGAGCAACATATCGGCTGAGATTCTCTTTATGTGTGTGGTGTACATCCGACTCAAAAATCGCATAACACCGTGTCCTAACTGCAAGCGACGCGATCGAATGTGTGCGACAAAATCAGTTACATTACTTTATTTTCTATTGGACTGTCCTAACTGAATGCGATGCAACTCAGTGCGACAGAACGCGATGCCACGCGACTACTTTAAAGCCTTTTTGTCGCTCGGTCCGTTTCTATTTTAGTCTTAGATCTTGAAGGAACAGCTGATAGACACGCGACTATACATGACGTAACAAAGATACAATTGAACGGATTTAATGTGGACAACATGCCAAAGTGGGCAAAATACAAAAAAGCTTACAGGAAAGAGTGGGAAAGGGATCCAGACATAAAGTTGTGAATTGCACCAGGGAAAGAAGAAGGGAAGGCACACTGCAAATACTGCAACGTTGATATCTGTGCTAGCCTGCCCAGCCAACGGTCAGACAGTTTACTGTAAGCAGAGTCCAGTAACCCTGGATGCGATATCCAGAAAAGACAGGAACTGCGGATAGCAACGTACATTGCATGCCATTTTTGTATATATATATATCAGATATAGACCACTTTGGTGTTAGTAAACAATGATGACGTATTTTGTGGGAGTTGCCTAGCTGGTGGCAGAAAGCGCCGTCTCTTGAAGTGGAAGATATTATTTAGCTAGCAGACTTTTAGCATTAGGAGAGTTACATAAATACACTCACCCGACCCACACTTACTGTCCTGTTGGGTTAAGGACTCAACTAAATGGCCAAATTTGCAGTGGCCAGATATTGATACATATTGACACACCTAGCATGGAGAGACTTATATAATATAATAGAGAATTATATAATACATGAGCTATAATTAATAAATCAAACTACATACTGACTGCTAACTGCATGGCTGCCTTAAACTAAGGCAATGTGTAATGAATGAGATGTGCAATCTTATCTATAATAAATATGTAATTGGTATTAGATTTACACCTGGATTGGAGTCAATATGTAGAACTACAAATTATATCGTCCAGTCTGTTCTTTTGAAGGCTTGCGGACACAAATGTCTCTGTTAAGAGTCTAAGGGGGTAACAATGAAGGGCAACTTTTTTTCCATTCCTGGTGTGGTGGCCGACGGCACAGCAAGACATTTTGTCCGTGTTTTGTTTGACAATTTGCAACTCTCCCAGTATGTCTACATTAATCTTCGGCGACCAGGCTACTGCTTTAAATCAATCCTGTCGTCCACTCCAAATTGGTCTATTGGCTTCCCAAGTAAAAAGAAAACAGTGTTGTAAAAATAAATAGACATAGTGTGCTTATTTAGCAGTTCAGTTTAGGTTTTCCGTCGTTTTAGATGAAGAGCTCTTGGAGGACTCAGGCTCTATAATTAGTCTTTACAGTTTCGTGTTTCACACCGTAATTCCTTTTACTTGTATTCTCTGCATCAATATTACGATCCACAACCACCGTGATATATAGGTGAGATATATTTAATCATTTCTACACATCAAGGCTACTTTATGTGCAGCTCACTAAATGTTGACATTCATATATATCACACAGTGACAAGCAATCATTTCAGCCCTACAGTAGCATCCTCACAGGACAAGAGATAGCTGCCATCAGCTCAGGCACTTGAGGTGTACTACATTAGATAAGGGTTCTTTGTGAGTGAATCAACGTCACAGAATAAACCACATATCGTCTGACCACCTGACAACAGACTTTGACGCCCCCCTTGCCATTTGTTTTCCATTAGTCACGCTGCGTTTTTGCCCCCCCCATACCTATCGGACATCCTCCACCCCTCCACCCCCGCCCATAATCTTCCATCCATCCGGTGCTGGAGTACTCAACCCCACACCAAGGCATTGGGTTCCACCGCCCCTAATTGTTTTAACACGTAGCCTCACCTGTGTGTTTGAATCCTTACCCGTCTCACTGTATATGTTCATGTCATGTACCTGAATTGAAGCACAACCTCTTTGTGCTTCTATCAGTCTTCTCTTGTGAAAAAGGTGCACAACCATGATGAGACTTGCTTGAATAAATAAAAGGCTCAAAACAACACTCTTCCCTCGGAGATCTCTGAAACTCGGGGTCCATTCACATTTTTTTAAACCGACTAAAGACCAATCTTTTTATCCAGGCCTTTGAACCAACTTAACTTGAACTGCTGTGTGCTGATTATCTTGTTATTATTACAGCTATTATATCTTGTTATTGATCATCTTTTTACTGTTACTTTGTCCTAAGCAGCTGTATTGACCTATTGCAGGACTACCTGCTGTGGAACCGCCTGGGGGCCACGCTGGCCAATGGGGATCGCAGTGAGGAGGCTGTGGAGGCCTACACCAAGGCCCTGGAGCTCCAGCCAGGCTTCATCAGGTCCCGCTACAACCTGGGTATCAGCTGCATCAACCTGGGTGCTCATAGGTGAGGGAAGTCTGCCTGAGGCGCAGGTTACAGCTCCTGTCTACCCGAGGGGCTGGATGGCGTCCAGGTCTAGGTTACCACTCCTGTCTACCTGAGATGCTGGTTGGGCTCCAGGTTTAGATTACAGCTCCTGTCTACCTGAGGGGCTAGGGGCTCCAGTATTAGGTATCCTGTAGGCTGTGCTGTGCAGAGGAGGAGATCAGGGACAGGGAGGTCTGTGTTCTCTGAGCAATACAGAGAGGTACGATGGTAGAGTGTGAGGATAATCAGAAGCGTATGTACAATACATGGTCAGAAGAAAGGATTGTGTGGTTTAAGGTGCAGGGCACGACTTAAATAAAGCATGTTCACCAGGACACTGCTCTGAACAGATACGACGGAGCGGATAAGACAAAGCCGTTACACTACAAAACTAGCCCAGACTTACACCACGCAACCAACCAGTTACACAAAACTAACCAGTGATACACAAAACTCATCAGTGTTACAACACACAGCTAACTAGTTACACCACAAAACCACCGCAAAACCAACACCAGTTGCATGCCAAAACTAACCAATGTTACCCCAATGCAATAATGTCTGTCCTTCACCCTTCAGGGAGGCAGCCAGTAACTTCCTGACAGCCCTGAGTCTGCAGCGGAAGAGCAGAAGTCACCAGTTGTCCCACCAGGTGATGTCTGGGAACATCTGGGCCGCTCTGAGGATTGCGCTCTCCATGATGGACCAGCCGGAGCTTTTCCAGGCGGCGAACATCGGAGACCTGGATCTACTTATGAAGGCCTTCAACCTGGACATTTAAAGGGGGTCGACCGCAAGAGAACGAACCACCCCCCCCCCCCCCCCCAACCCAATGTCTCTCAAAAAAAAAACAAGCCCACAGTCCCAAAGTGTTCGTTGAAGAATTTGCAGAGTCATGTTTTTTAGGGAATGACTGTGCTTCCTTTTGCACGTTATATTTAACAGCAACTCTCGACGATTCAATATATTTTTGATGTTGTTTCTGGGGACGGGTTCCTGCTTTAATTGGCTAATTTGAGAGGGATTTTTGCTGCAGTGTAAATCGTGATTTCCCTGAGGAGCACAAGGACGGGCAGAGATTATACGGGCAACGCCTTAGAGAACCCGTCAATTAAAAATCCCACTCATCTCGCGGAACAGAAGTGTGGCTTTGGGATGCGAGCGGAAAGGTAGTTGAAGGAAGACGTGATGAAAAATATGTTGATCACGTGTACAGAGCAGATGCTTTGAGAAAAAAGAAAAAAAAAGAAACAAAGACTTTGGGATCCAACAACTTAACTCGCCACGATGTCACCTTCCTTAAGACGAGAGTTTAGGAAGCGGACGGCGAAGACGAAACGCATGAACGGGGACATTTTCTGTTTGTTTGTCTTTATTCATCCATGTTCAAAACATTGCATGAGTAGGTCATTTCGATAGTTGGACATTTGACATTTACATTTACTTCAGATATTTTCTCATTGCACTTCAAGGGACTTTGCTCAACGTAACTGGAATGTGGGAGCAAGCCTCACTGGAAAGCATGCATACAATAATATTGATTTATGTTTTTTTTTATAACAAAATGCTCAGCCATTTTTGGGCTGGTGTGAATTCGTCCTGAACTTGGTACCTTCGTTACCATTTAGTATTGTTTGTTTGTTTATGTTTTGTCCCTAGTTTCATGTTTTACTTTGACCTTTGTAATCGAAAAAAAATTGCACACTAAAACTGCATTTGTATCTACAACCCTTTACTATTCAAGGTGTTCTTATACGTACCCATCGAGGTATTCCTGTCTTATGTTTAAAATCTCTGATGACTTTCAAACTAGTAGGCTACATAACATAGTATAATGATGATGCACTTTCAGCATTAGAGGCAAACTGCTAGAACTACTAGCAATTATTTATATTTCTTCTAAACCGTAATATACAATTAAAAATAAATCACAAAATTAATCAAACCACAACTATCGATCATGTTTGAATCAGTATTCTAGGATTGGATAATGCTTACATTATAGCAGACTCCCTTTCCCATCTGTCCCGCCATTATTATACTTTTTACTGTTGAAGAGAGAGAGGATGAATGACAATGATAACAAAATCAAATCGTTCTAATCCCCATAGATAACATTCAACTGTTCCATATTCAATATTTTCCCATACTCACTCTCTGTCGCACAAGCTCATAAAGAAGTCCATCTATTGCAATGTGCTTACTGACTAACTGCTGAGTGTTGATGTCACTGTTGCTAGTTTGAAAGTCACTCGGTAGAGGAATGTCAGCGGGGCTAGCCATGTGTCCGCGTGTAAACGGTGGATAATGCGCTGCGCTGTAGAACAGCCACCATTGTTTTAGCATTGTTTAAGCTGCCATACACACACACTCTCTCTCTCTAGTCTAGAATTACATACTAGGATCCTATGCAAAATATCATGTTTTTTTTCTTCTATGCCACTGTAGTTGTCTCCCAGAACCATTGGAACAAGGACTTTGCTTTGGTGGAACAAGGTCAAGAGTCACAACTGGAGCCCAACTGTTTTATCTTCTAAAACAGTATTGCTCAGATGTGTGTGTTAAAGTGATTTTAAGAGGGAATGTTACTATTTAATCATTTAGCAGGCATATTTATCCAAAGCTACTTACAGTGGATTCAGAATCATGTCATTAAAGGGGCAGGTAGAGGTTAGGCACGTTGCTAACCCTAGCAAGCCTCGGTTTCATCGTGCAATGACATGCATCAAAGCTTTCTGCCAGAAATGCTTTAATCCTGTTGGGCCATGCATATATTTCCTCTGAGCCTTGGAGAAGCTGAAATACCCTCACTTTCCCTCTGCGGACTCGTAAGAAAACTGCCATTGAATATCAAAGTTCACCTCTGTCAATGACCAAGATTTATTAAGTAAGTCAATATTGACAGTTGGGCGTCAGTCTCTTTAGGCAACCATTACAAACATACAAACATTTAAATGAACAACATATAGGTGCATGCCACCTGCCCAATGCTTTGAGGTACACTAAAGGCAACAACTGACCAATTATCATGTAGATCTATGTTATAATAGCACTCTATTTGTCAAGTAACATTAGCTACCAAAATAGCTTTTGGTGCGCAATGTTGAGCATTATAATGTGTACATTTTTAAAAAGGTATAAATATCTTCAAATATTATTTGTTATAAATGTTAAACAATTTTCTTGCAATGCCTTAAGCACACAGGAACAGGGTTCCTGGTCTTTGACATTTAATTTACATGAGAATTAAATCAAAATACCCTGGATTAGAAACAGATTAGAAATCTGGGAAGTCCAAGCAAGGCTTTGCAAGTCTTAGTCCAAATAAGTCGTCGAACCAAATCCTCTTCTAATGATTCCCTGGAAGTCCATCCAGGAGATGATGCAAGACATTCCTAAAGTATTCTCCTGTATCTGAATGTGAAGGCTACGTGGGGTCTGTCCTCTGTTATCCCCGTCCTCATCTTAACTGTCCCAACAGCATGATTTAGAAACAAAGCTTGAAAAACAAACAAAAAAAATCGCTCCTTCGCGAGTTTTTAAAAATGAATCTGCATTTTCCTATGGGCTGCTAGGCCACTGCTACTTATTTTTTTGCAATTTCAAATTTAGATACTTGTAGTTATATAGAAATAAAAATACCTTATTTTTTTAATAAGAGGTAGGTTTTTTCCAACTGCTGGCTTACTCTGTAATGTGTGTGTACTAAGAGGATGCCTGAAGAAGAGGATGTCTGTTGTTTTTGTAGAAGCTACAGTAGGCCTACACACCTTCTACACACCTCAGGTTTACTGACCTAGCATGCGCCTGAAGGAGAGACTGGCCCAAGGTAGATGCATGCCAGTTCCTCATTCCTATTTATTTGTATTTTTGCATGAACTTGCAAAAACCAAGTGCTTTCTCTTTATCTCCCAGTTAACTTATAACATGGAATATAACAGTACAGTTACCCGGCAATATTTCTACAATGCACTTTTACAATTTACATTGACAAAATATTCTGTGTGTGTGTGTGTGTATATATTCTATATATTGTACACAAGATACACTACCATTCAAATCTAGTTCTGACTTATATTGTAATATTTTAAATGTATATGAACAGTACAGCAGTACAACACATTGCCATTGCCCAAACCTATAAGGTATGTTAAACCGTGTAAAGCAAATTCTTGAGATTTGTTTCTAAACACATTACACACGTTAGAAAGTCATTGTTGAAAACATGTGAAAAGACTATATAACCATTTAATGTTGAATTGTGGAGTTAGATCGTTTTTCTATTTTTCACCATTTTCGCGTTCAGTATTTTATGGGCGGGGCTTAAAAGTTACATGATGACATAACGTGCTACCCCTTGCCCCGCCCCTAAAAACCAGAGCGCAGTTGCGTCACTGCTTGTCACGCTCAATCGCGAGTTTGACAATTATTAGTTTGACAGTTGAGAGGCTCCGCCCCCCGTGCGCAAATCGGCGTGGTTTAGCGCCTTCAGCGGACACGCTCCCAGCATCTCAGAGCGGAGAATAATGCTTACTTTTTCACGATTTTGAATCTTAATTGTATATACTTGGTGACTTTTTTAATCATTCGAATGTGGCTGGGGTGGTTAATAACACGTTTTTCTATAGTGTGACAAACTCTAAACACATATTTACTTTTGGTTTACACAGACTTTAAAACTAGATTACCATAATGAACATCACATTATTAGGTATTCCGTCATGATAAACTCTAGAACGAGATCAACAGTAAAGTGAAGCGCCTTTTTGACCAGAAGAAAAGTGTTCAGTCTCTTTTCAGAGGACCTTAACATCAAACACATTTAAGCATCTGACAACAAATGTAGCATCAGATAATGAATACATTCATTGATGCATTTATTACCTGCACAATACTGTAACTTCATGTTGATGATATATTGCACTTAAAGTTATGAACTTGAATGTTATGGTACATTATACCAGTTATAATATGCTCTATATCATTTGAAAAGCATACTTTATATATAATATATAGATGAAAGGAAGATATACAAATACTACCAGGTACTTTCTAGTTATACATGCTTTATAGGGTGGGTTTTTGTAATTTGGCAGTACTGTGTCTTGTGTACAATACATAGACCTTTGTCCATTATTCTGATTATCTGCCACATTAATAAGTACATATACCTGTCTTCTGAATTATTTACTTATCAAACAACTAGACTAGCTGGAACTAAGATGACTTTGATTTTGATGCAAGGAATGATGTTTGCATTTATATTCTACTAGTTTGCTCAAGCATCTAATGTGTATTAATCTACCTGTATACCCAGCCACAAAGAAACGCAGTAGCACCTTTGAAATATACAATATGAAGGTAATCTTTTAAAAATAAAAACTCTTGTTATTCAATCCATGTTTTCCTGTCTCTTTCCCACAAATATGGAACACATTTGATTCTGAATAAAGCATCAGCGCCACATGTCAATAAAGTTGTAGTTTATTGAATTATCTAAACATTGCAAGTATGCAGTATTACAAGGCATAGTATACCGTCATGTCAACAGTATTCACATGCATTAGTTAAATACTGCATCATAAGCAATATTTTGATGTGAAAACATTAAAAAACAAAAAGTCAACTGAAATCCACCATTCGGGGATTTTATGTAATCAAAACTACAGAAATGGCTTCAACATGTTTGCAAAAAAAGAAGAAGACAATAGTGCAAACAGGTGGCGTACCATTTTGACATTTAGTTTAATGAAAAAGTCAATAAACTCCCAGGAGGTACAATTGTACAATCCAAATGACTAAATGTCTACATTTAGTGCACATGCCATCGGTACAAAGGCGAGTTTGGTGGCACAAAAGGTACATGAATAACCTTTCACAACCCCGAGAGATAGAGGAGTTAAGTAAAAAAAAAAAAAACCTGTGGCAGAGGGAAAGCCAAAACAAGAAACGACGGGTATTTATACGTGATGAGTATAATGTATAATAAACCCAGTAGCCGAGCACAGGAAGTAGTCTATGGAGAACAAAAAAAAGGTGCAGTGACACAGAGTGGGGCGCTCATACAGCTTGACAGTCCAGTTGTATCAGCCAGAGACCAGACAGCCATTTAAACGGTGTTACAAAATAGTACATTCTATTATTTCCGTTTCTGTGCGTATGGATTCACAAAGGACTTGCATAGAGACAGAGACAGAGAAAGATAGAGAGCGGGAGAGAGAGACTGTTTGAACTCCTCACTATAAAAGGGTATGCACAGTAGGCTACTGAAGTACTCCCAAAGTTTTACCCGTTAACAATGAGTAGTGACGGTGTACACCAACTCAGATACTAAGCATTCATCAGAGCAGTACTGTATGTTGGAAACAATGGAAATAAAAAAATAAAAATCAATGTGGGTTTTCTTTCACATGACATACGGTATTTTCCCGGCAATGGAGAAAATTAATGACATTACCAAATTCCATTACCTGAGTGGTTTTGAGATTGAACGCACCGGTGCCTGCATGCGGTAATTGGTTGCATTCTTGATAACTCCAGGTGTTTCATGTCGGCACAGGGACATTCATTTCAGCAAATAAGTTTCCTGAAATGACACTCAAATGCAGTACATGCCTTCCCCTTAAAGACAGGTTAACCACTAGCAGTAAGGAAATGTAAAAATAGACAGAATACAGAACATTCCTCCTATATTTACAGACATTTAAGTTTTTGGATGCATTTTTGTCACTATATTCCAGTTACTGTCAGTTATGGCTATAGTGGATACCAAGTGATAAGCAATCTTGAACAGTATCATCCAAAAAAAAAAGCTGACTTTAAAGTGGCAATCTTGGAGATTTCTGTTTTGTTCTCTTTGGCGACACCTATGGCGATAAGCGGTAATTGCAGGTGTCACCACCGACACTCAGTTTGTAACATTCATAATATGAACGACTGGACAGTTGGTTGACAAACAAAACACAGGAGAGTTTGTACAATCTATGCTGAGCACGTCCAGCAAGCTAGACAACGACAAGTGTGATTTTCGAACAGTTGGCTGACATTTCAGCGGAGAAACCCAGTTTGAGGAGCAGGGTCGTTGACATCAGATTACAAAAGTGGAGCAGCACCGTGGTGTTTAAACATTCAGAATTCAGCATTGTGTCTTTGAGGAGAACGGCACCGTTTTTAGAGAGACAAACACCGGTCGTTGAATTATTTACACTGTGGGTTATTAGACACACTCGAGATGACGAGAAACGGATCCCACCGCATATTGCATAGAGTTGATGGGGAGTTAAAGATGCATAAACACAGTAGCTAATTTAGCCAAACGGTGGGAACATTACTTGCAGTTACTACAGTTGTAATGTGTGACTATGTGTTCTAGAAGGTAGGCCTATCACGTGCAAAGAAAAATACAAATATATATAAATTATCTTTCGTAGGTCTGCCGCATCCCTTCTTCTTCTTCTTCCTCTTCTTCTTCTTCTTCTTCAAAAGACCGAAAAGACTGAAGCTAATTACGACGGTACGAGTAACGTACTAAATGTTAATCCTGTTATTTGAAGGTTAAAGTGGGGCAGACATGACTTTGTCAACCTGTAACCATTTCAGCCTCCAGTGCAGAGATGACCTATTCACCGGCTTTTTTTGTAACTGTCACAATTATGCACAGTCAGCATTTGCCGTTGCCTCACTCCAGCACTGGATTTTCTCCACATGGATATTGAATTAATCATGTTCCTGAAGCTTTATTTTGATGCCGTAGGGCAAAATGAAAACAAGTACAGTCATCTACTATATTGTAGTGTTTTTGGTTGCTAAAGGCTGTCATTTTTGGCCTTTGTGGGTTGGCAGTGAAGCATTGCTGTTTGACACTTGATTCCTTTTTATAATACTGGCGTGGTGACTGAAGGCATAGCGAGTGAAGGGTAAGATCGGATAGATTACTTTACTTTGTGTGTGTAAACCACTCACAAATCACAGAAAAATTGCACACATCCCTTTTTTGCACGTACACAGTTTGAGATGAAAAGCACATGAAGAAAAAAGTATCCACTTAAAGCAGGACATAAAAAAAACAACAGAGGACACTTAAAACAAAAAGGCGCGTTTGCTTTTACTTTCCGTCCGCAGCAGGTTCTGCACATTTCCTCCTTGTTTTCTTCAGTGGTGTTGGGATTGTCGGCAGGAGCAGCTCCCGGTGGCTGGTGTTAATGGCAGAGGTCTTCCATGGTGGTGGATCCCACACTGGGGTGGTGGAGGTGGTGGTGGTGGTGGGGGGGCGGGGTCTGCGCCAGGTGCCTTCTCTCCTCAGGGTGTCCTGATCATTCGGGTGTCGCTCTCCAAGGGGTGTCTGGTAGACTGGAGGTGGCGGAGAGACTTTCTTCTTCTCTTTTCTTTTTTCTTCTAGCTGCTAGACAAGCGTCGGTAAAAGTATATGTAGCCCAAGTCTTTCGGAGGTCGTTCCGACAAAGACACTTTGTGGTCGTTGTAGATCACCCACCTGACAGAGGCCCACAAAAAAAGAAAAGAAAAGTAAATGAACAAATTCTGAACATCGGAGTTGCACATGAAACAACGTGCTGATGCTTTGTGAGACTATAAATGGAGGGTGTTAGTGTTGTCGTATTGAGTTTGGGCTGACCTTCCCTCCTTCTTGATGTGACACACGTAGTGACCAGACATTGTGGAGGCCCCCATGTGGCTGATGAAGGCGAAGAGCTCATAACCTAAAAATAAATAAATAAATAAAATGTTTACATTTATTTTACAACACCATGAGCAAACTCACCAAAATTGATTTAGTGTGCAGTTACTCTTTAAAAAATAAACTAAACTAAAAACATTTTTTTTTAAAGGGGCCATCATTACCACCATCATAGATAGTTGTTAAACGCAAAATACCAAAAATAAAAAGTAAAAAAGAGAATGTGAAGTACAAAAATGTAAATTAGCCATGGAGCCACTCACGTCCTGGTCCGTCTTTGACGCGGGGCCCCGAGGCGTCGGGGTCGGGGGACAGGGTGGGGTCGCTGTGAGAGTTGGTGTTGGAGAAGGCTTGGTCGGTGGGCTCGGTGTCTGCCATGTCAGACAGCGCGTCGCTCTCCTCTTCCTCCGGGTGCGTGAAGATCCAGTCCAACGCTCGCTCCAGGTTGTTGTTCTGGAAAAAAACAACCATGGGGAAGTGGACTTAAGTGAACAATATTTAACATATTTGAAAATAGATGTTATTCACCCATCATTTTGTGAGTGGAGTCACTAATACGTGGAACTATTAGTGATTATTAGAATTACTATCAGAGAATGACTATCCTCTGATAGTTTTACTAAATTATAAATCACTTAACCAGTAGACCACTATTTGTACTGTATTTGTACAGAACTAACAACCAGATTTGATGTCAATGCTTACAATTCTAAATGAAATTCAGTTACATGCCTTATATAAAGACATCGGCTAACAAAAAAATATTGTCAACTGCAGTTGGGCAAATGAAATCATAATACACAGGATGAAGAGTGAATGAATGAACAGGAAGAATTAATCCATGAAGCTGCCACAGAGGATCAACAGAACAGGGATCTCATGCAGTCTGATAATGGCAAGAAATTAGAAATGTGATATTTTAACAGTTCAGCTTTCAAACTTGGAGCTATTCGCTACTTATAGCTATAGTTTCCTTTAGACTCTTCTCTTTCTCGCCTCGATCTGTGTGCTTGGGTCATTGCATCACATTAGAGCTGACCCACAGTCTAAACAGCAGGTGTGGAAACAGCTCTGACCCAATAAATAAGCTGTTTTTTTCCCCCCATAGCGTGTGTCCGTGTCTGTCAGTTTGTATTCAGTCAGTTTGGCCAGACACTCCAACGCTGCTTGACTTAAAACAATAATAAAACAAAAAAAAATGCTTTACTTTGAAATGTGACTTTTTAACATCCAGCACACCAGCCGACCTATCCTCCATCTTGTGGACTAGATCTGTTTTGTGTCTCCCCTCGGATAGAATAACTGTTAAACTAAAGCAACATACGCTCTCCATTGTGCTTTATGTATTTCTGCTGACAAAACACCAACAAAAACAGCTGGTTGTGCAACCCATGAAATAAAAACACCCATCTGGTTGAGGGGATAAAAACATAAAAACTCCCCTCTCAGCTCGTTATGTTTACTCCAAAATAGTGATTCATGGGAATGTCTGCACGAGAACGGGGGCTGGGGGTGAGGCGGTGGAGGGGG
>JAOPJI010000016.1:4048874-4059260 GCA_027122695.1 Merluccius productus
GCCGGGGGCGGGGGGGGGCGCCCGCCCCGCCCCCCCCCCCCCCCCCCGGGCCCGGGCGGGGGGGGGCCCGCGGGCCGCCGGGGGGCGGGGGGGGGGGGGGGGGGGGGGGGGGTTGTAACGGTTGGAGGAGGTGAGTGTGACAGACTTACGAGACACAGCGGTGGGTTAAAACAAGGTCTGTCTGTCTGTCTGTCAAGAGATAGTGAGAGAGCCCCGATTCATTTCCAATATTACAACTTCCCAGAGCCCAAGAATTGTAGTAACATTAATCTATTCTCCTTTACCACCGCAGGAAGGGGTCGTGACTGCGTTGTTGCGTTTCATTACTGGTTCTAGGGTAGAAAGTATCGTGTGTCATGTGACCATAAAGGCAACTCGGTCCATCTATTCTAATAGACTGCTGAAATGAACATGTTATAATTTGACTTTGGTGGAAGGGGGGGGGTATGGGGAAAGTATTTGTGCTGTTGTCCTCTGGCTAGGGGCCCAAGTTGCTGATGGTGGTGGTGGCTTCAGTTTAGTCTGTTCTATCTCTGGAGAACCAACCTCGGCTACTGGGTCACAGACAGCTGTAGAAGCCCCACAAATACCCTCAACTCGTCTGGCGCACGGGAAAAACGCCTTCACAGAAGCCGCGCTTCGACATGGGACTTAAATAAATAAAGCTACTGAATGCAATGCTGAGGTCCGCTAGGCACAGTGAAAATCCAAATTTAAAATTCAAAGTCTCAGAAGGCCACAGTCAATAAACAAACAAACAAACAAATTTCGGTGAAGAGTATTAGTATCAACACTGTAACACAACAAATGACTCATTCATTTGATCAATATGTCAATCAACAGGCAGGAGTGTTTGTTTGTTTGTTTGTTTATTTGCTTGCTCCCTCGGGTGTGAAGGACAGAGGGGGGGGGGGCAATCCGGGTTTCCGGGTCTGGGCATGTTCTGTCATGCCGGGGCTAAACGGGAAGCATTATCTGGTGTGTGTGTGTGTGTGTGTGTGTGTGTGTGTGTGTGTGTAACAGATAAGGGGGGGGGGGGTGCAGATATATATAGACCGAAGGGGAAAGTCAGTCCAGAGGACCAGTGGGGGGGCAGTGAGCTGTGTTTCATTGAGAGCGATCGTACACCGTGAATGTGTATTAGGGGGTCAAACCAAACCCAGTAATATTACCGTATAATTTAGAGGTTAGAATGAACAGTTTAGTCTTCAAGTAACGATAACCATCACTTTTGTACAGGTCAGTTCTGTCGTCTACGTTGATTGGTCATTATTGGTCATACTTATCACCACTATTTATTTACTATTTAGTCATGTTAGCAGGTGCTTTATATGCCTGAAATTTAAACTGCGGCCATTGGGGATTGAACCCAGAACCCAGAGTCAAACACGAACCTCTACACTATTCTGCCCCCTTTTAACCTTTAAAGAATAATATAGTATAATAAGTCTAATCACAATTGGAGAAATTAAGATAACCAGCAATTCAAATAAGGCATTTGTTTTCATGCCACTAAATGAAATAGAGTTGCAATCTCTTGTGACTTAACATAATTTAGATCTTCACTTAAATGAGCACTGGAACATGCTACCCAATCATGTTAGCTGTGCTCCAACACCATCGTCCTTTAAAACTAAACTGAAAATATTCCTTTTTAACTGCGCCTTTCAGTAGTCTGGTTTGTCGGTCTTAATAAGTATTATTTTATTCGTCAACTGCTGGTCCTAATTATTATTTCATTTTTCATTATTTCTTTCTTTTTTAATGGTTTTAATTCACATGTTTTAATATTGTTTACTGGTAGGTTGCTAGTCTTTATAATTACATTTTATCTTAGTGGTTTTTAACTTGCATGTATTATTTATGCGTCGGTTTTAATTGTGTTTACCTAGGTGTTTTATGTTTATACTAGCGGCTCGCTCACCTCCACCAGGTTGATGATGTGCTGGAGGAACTCGTGGGCGTCCTGCTGCCGGCTGGAGGAGAACTCTGGGTGGCCCTTGCTGACCAGCGCCTTGAACATCTTAGGAGAGATGCCCTTCTGCTGGTGCTGGAACGGAGAAGAACGGCTGTCACACACAAACACAATAACACCTGAACACTTGTCTAAATGTATAGCACAAGATACAGGTGAATGTCAGGCATGCAACTGATAACAGTATTGGATCTCTGACCAGTTTAGCAATAGGCTAAAACAAAAGTTTTTAGCCGGTCAAATCCACCCCCTTCTGAAACCATCACAACCTGAACAAGATTAATCGTATTAATAATGCTTCCATGGGAACTCATCTCACATGCCAAAACATACATTCGGAGTCAATTCCAAAATTGCAAACAGAAGGTACACACTATAGGTAAAACTAGTTTGTTGTGAATATTTTTGGGGATTGCTAAATATCAACAGTGTACATGATATACTGGACTCCATGGCTCAAGGGCTGAACAAAAGACCGAACAAAACAAAATGCCAAACCAATCTTCATACTTAGACACTGGCACTCTGATGTTTACATTAGAAACAGCTCCTCTCCCCTGTGGCCGCTAGTCCACCACACTGTTCCAGCAGCTGTCAGTACTTTTCAAACTCCCCCCCCCCCCCCCATACACACACACACACACACAAAATGGGAGGGGCAGGCCAGCAGAGGCCACGCCCCCTCATTTAGTGTGGCCGGTAAACCCTAAAGGAAGCCCAAGGATTACAGGCTACTTCCTATTAGCCAGTAATGACCACACTACTGGCTCCCTTGTTTTCCAACAGTTGCATACGGCAACCAGTGGGCCTTGGGGCAAGACGAGGTGTCATAGGTCATAGATGCACAGGATCATAGCAACCGTCTCTGTACATGTAGAGTTATTAAACTTTGTCACTAGCATATGTTTGGAATTTAAAATAGTCGGTGTGCCTTGGCCCTAAAAAGGTTGTGAAACACAGAGAGTCCAGGATATCATTGGTGGTAATCATCTGAAATGTGTGCCAGGAAAATAAAGATAGAAAGACGATTGATGGAGTCAAATTAAAATAGTGACGCATGGAGATGAGAGAAGACACACTGCCAGAACTACGGGTGTGTTCGAAAGCAATTTGAGCCGTACTCTCTGGAGCAGAATGGAAAGCTATATTTACGGACTATACTCTACAAGGAACAGAGACAAATAAAAATACACGCCAAGTCTATAAGAAGAAATGTTTTATCGCCTGCATTTTGGTTCTGTTATTTCTCAAAACATGCACAGCCATCTCGATGAATTTACAAGCTACATTGCAGATAAATCCACTGAACAAAGCAAGACGGTTTGATCCAAACTGATTACAGGGAAAACGTTTTCATAACAGAGCAGACAGAAGCATCACCTAAATAAAAATATTGAACGTAATCACCACTCTGTATGAGCATGCTTCTGTGGGCTATGAACCCAGATGGGGGGGCTAGACATACCCAGTCTAATACCTTGTGTTCTTCTTTCATCACCTGTTCAATGAGCTCAGATTTCATTGGTGGTTTGGAGAACTGGCCTGAGAGCAGTCCATAGCCCAGTTTAGCCCTGAGAGACGACGGGAGACAACAACAACAACACTAAACAAAAGGCAGCCGAGCCTTCAGTATTATTATTTATGTGTTTTCGTTATTTTATTTATAACACATTTCAAAATCAGTGTTATGAAACTTTTCAATGCACTCTGAATAGAAATGCACCCATACAAATGGTTAAACGTGTTAATCTTGTCTAAACATGTTCAGATAATGGCATCACTTCACTTTCAAGCATAAAGAACCTCATCTATAAGCAGACAGACTAAAGCCTAAAACCTGTGGATTACGCCAACGATATCTCACTGATGGTTCGTGTTTACAGACAAGTAGAACACACACACACACACGCATTACATAACATACTCACATTTGTGTAGCAAAGTCCTGAGAGGGGTCGAGCGGTGAGTAGTCGTATATCCTCTGGAGGTTGCCCACATACCTGGGGAGCCAAACAACAACATGTCAAGCACTTGCCCTGGGGTGTTTGACTCCCAGTCGAAAGGTTCCAGGTTCGAACCCCAATGTCCTTATTCTACCTGAAGGTATCCCCTCCATAGATACCTTCAAGTATTCTACCTGAAGGTATCCTCAGACGATCCTTGGATCATCTGCTATATGACGGGACAGAGTGGGTCTTGGGATGGCCACAATAAACATTTTCATTAAGAAAGAAAAATCGAAAATATATAAGCATGCCTATGTTTGAAGACCGAAAAGAAAGAAGAGAAATGTTCCAAGTTCTCACTTTTCTGCATTGCTTATTTTACGGTAGGGCTGAACAATTAATTAATCAATCGAAATATAAATGAAGTACTGTAGTGCTGCAGAGATGCCCTAGCCTAGTATTTTTTCTCCAAATGTAAGAAAACATGGTTCTCATGGTTTGTTTGGTACAGACCCAAACACATCATGATTTAACAGTTCTTTTAGTGAAAAATCTAAATTGTGATGCAAAAATCATTCACTAGTAGTGAATCATATATCAATTAGGGGTGGGAAAATATGGTATTTTCTCCAAACGATTACCAGTTAATTTGTTCCCACGAGTACTTGTTTTTTTTTGTTGTAATAATAATAATAATAATAATAATAATAATAATAACAATAACAATAAATCCCAGCACTATGAATGTACATGTCCTAGCGTACCTAATACATAATAATAATCCAGTGTGGAATGATTTCATTTCATGTCACTACTTTTGACTCTCCTCCTGGTTTGTTTCTGTCCAAAATGTACAAATGTTGTAACCATCCAAGGCTTTTCTTTTTGCTCGGTTCTGCCATTGTCTTCATTTGAGTGTCAAAAGAGTATTTTGAGCCATGGTGATTAATGCAACAATGCTTTCGTTACAGTACAATACTTTATTTAATATGTAATTTATAATTTGCTTACAGGGATGAGTTAACAATTAACCGTTTAACTGTTAACCGACAATATCATTTTTGACCGACTAACACTATGAGTTAAATGGTAAAAAATAAATAAATAAATAAATAAAATCTTCAATTTTTTTATAGCACATTTATTCTTATCGGTGAACGGGTAATGACTGGTTAACAAGTGTCGGTTAACGGTCTGAAAAAAAAGTCAGAATTAGCATGCCTCCATGGAGAAATAAAATCGATTTCCGATTAGAATATTTTTCGATTTTGACACTGCCGGCGAGTAGTCGATTACTCGAGTACACGGACGCACCCCTAATATCAATCACAATATCTGTCAAAATAATAGCAATCTGATTTTATTTTAGCATATCGTTACCATCAGCCCTATTTTACGGCACAAAATATTAGTAACAGTTCATACTATAAACAGTGAACTCACATCCTCTGGAACTCGGGGATGCTGAAGAGCACCTGCATGACGGCGCCCAGGTAGCAGCTGTTGCCCAGGTTCTTGACACCCGTGTAACCCGAGCCGTACACTGCCTTCAGCTTCATGGCCGACTCCTGGATCACCTCCCACTCACTGACCCGTGCCCGCGGCGGACTGTTGTTGTCTGTGTGGTGACCGTTCTCCGTCTGCTGGGGTGACGGAGAGAGAGAGATGTAGGTCAAATGTGGATGACAAATAAATTGGTTATGATATCTGTAAGGGTCTAGGCAACTTCCGAAGATCTTGGGGGAAGGTTACATTTTCCCACCTAAAGTAGCCGCCTATAGACTTCATTTCATTTTGAATTGAAGTGATGCTATACACTGATGACATGATGACATATGGTGATAAAAAGATAGATGCAGAAGACCAGAACCCTTTACCCTTTGTTGCATCTGTAGCATATCTATTCCAAAGTGTGACAAGTGTTCTGAAATTTGAGGGTCCAGCACTGCCTCTTCCTCCTCGAATGAGTAAACGTCTGTGGAAAATAAGAAAGAAATGTTGATGCTTCAGCACTATGCTCATATTATATTGGAGTCGAATTGATAGTGGTTTGCCATGCAGGATAACATAACATTCGATGTTGTAAAAAATAATTGAAGACAGTTAAAGTGGCAATCTCAAAGTTTCTGTTTTGTTCTCTTTGGCGTCCATATGGCGATAAGCGGTAATTGCAGGTGTTTTTGCAGGTGTGGACCTCACTGCCATGCGATCCAAACACTGTTGTGTGTGTGACGTCACGCTTCACACCCAGTAGCTCTGTCTGCCCTCTCTGGCGGAACTACCACTGCTGGGTGATGGAAAACACCTGTGCGCCGTTTGTGATTTTCTTGCGGGAAAGTCGCCACCGACATTATAAGACTACAAACTTTCATCAATATTCGGCGATCTTTACATTCATTTACATGAAAATCTTTGAGATTGACACTTTAAATACAATATAATGAAACACAATATAATGAAATACAATTAAATTAAATACAATTAAATACAATTAAATAAAATATATATACTAAATTAAATAAATAGAAAAATGACCATTGAAAAGAGCTATTCTAATAATTTGTAAAGTCAACATTCCATTAGATTTTAAAATGATCTCTCGTCTTTCCCAGACCTGCTCCGTCTGGGGTGATGGTGTCCAGCTTGACCGCCAGGGGGAAGTTGGTTTCTTTGTAGTGGTCCAGGGCGTGGCCGTTGCCCCCGCTGCCGTCAAAGAACCACTTCCCACAGAGCACCGCTCCATCGGTCAGGTTCAACCACAGGTTCTCCCTCATCTCACACTTCTGACACTTCCAACCACTGGGACAGACGATGAGAAGAAGAGAGAAAGGAAACAACAAACTCTGTCAACATGTCAGCTAACTTTACTTTGATTTGAAACTTTTACTTTGACAAATAGTGCTCAGGTCGTAAGGTCAGGTCAGTCTTTCCACATAATTATTTATTCATGTTAAACCTACAATTGATATTGTTTAGTATTGCTTGTAATGTGATGTAATGTCGTCAGCAGAACCTACAGCATCCCTACAATGTGCTGAAACTATGAAAACATTGAAAACATTCATTGACATTTTGAATTTAACGCACTGCTGCATTTCTATGAACATTTGATAAACGGTTAGATTAAGATTACAACGATTAAGACGACCATTTCAAGTTTGCCTAAAGCATCTTCACAAAAAGGCGTTTCTGTATCCTAAGAATGGGTCCAGCTGACCAGAGGGAGCTCTGTGGCTTGATGTAATAAATAGCTTCAAGGAAGGTGTGCGGTGTTGCCTACCTAGGCCGGATCCTGACCCCGTTGTCCTGCTGTCTGAGGCTTCTGGCATGTCTAGACACCTGGAGCTCCTCCTCCCAGGACTCAGGCTCCTGCCTCTTGTAGGCCGACGGTGAGTTGAGCACCGCATCGCAAGCTATCGTCACCTGTACGCCATCATCATCACCAAATAATAAGACATGGCAGTGCACAGAAAGGAAATGCAATGATAATGCCGAATGCAGCCAGTATTAATAAACACATTGTTGTTGTTTTTTTGCAGGACACCAGTTATATGAGCTTGGCCTGCTGTGTTTCATTGCAATGTTGACTGGAAGAAAAGGGCAGCCTATTCCACATGGAGTTGATCTTATGGAAACTAGCAAGAGTTGCATTGCAAGAGAAAACAAAAGAAAAACCACAACATTACCAATGTTTGCAACAGAATTCCGAAATAAGTGTCGTGTCATAACATGCATAACAGCAACCCAATTTGTACACGCACAACATAACTAAAGGAACGAAAGGAAAAGAAACACATAGCTCCTTCCCATGCAAGAAAAAACCCTGCAGCCATTCATCCTATGCAAGGGTTAGGGATGAGATACACACAAACCATTCATTTGGGGTCAATTGTCATGGTAGTTCTGACATTTGAAAGACCTACCAAAGTTTAAACCCTTTCACGCCGACACACAATCATCAAACATCTCAACCAAAATAACAACAAAAGAAGAGAAAGACAAATGGTGTTAAGCGAGATTGCAGCTGTCAAGAAAGAACTGGTAGACTTATTCCAGGCCATTCAACTGAGGGGCACCTCCCCTATCACCATGCAGAAAAACACAGAGCCCTGGGGTGAAGAGACAGGCTCACTGACCAGCGCAGGTAGCTCCTCGATATTTGGTAAGGCGATCTCGAAGTGGTCTGGGAATATGACGAGCTTGACCTCGTCCTCATACTCATAGTCCTCACCGTTAAAATCCCGGTTTAGCTCCAGATCTTTTAAAAAAGGGGAAGAAACACAGATTCAAACTGATTAGGTTGGTATCAATATTGCTAGGAGGCAATTTTTGTGTCACTTCAGCCAAGCCAATACATTTCTTCACCAAACTGTACTCAATCAAGGAAGGGTCTCTAAAGTGCAAAGGTAATAAAATCCAAACAAAGCTCCAGCATTTCTGACGATATGTGAATATTGCTGAGCTCATATATTAAAATATGGGATTGGGCATGCAACCACTTGTCCCCTCTTCTTTACTGCTTATTATTCATATTCTCCCTTGATTTTCAGCCCTCACTGATGAAACAATATCACCCTTGTTTACTCGGAAGGAGAGATTTAATAATTGGATCATTATTGGCTCATTATTTATATTCATATTTTCTTCATATTCTCCCTCAATGCGGTGCTTTTGTCAAGAACCTTTCACAATAAATACACTGGTATGGGCTGGGCAAGTCATTGCTCAACCACAATTCAGGACAATGGATACACTATACACAATCATTCACTGACAACAATTGAATGTTGGTGAATTCAAATGGACATACATACATAGATCAATATCTCCCTAATCCATAATCGGGCCTCTTCCTATACAGCATTGTACCGAACTTAAACAAGCACAACATGTTAATAAGCAAACACATGATGAGCATAATGTCAATCAATAAATTCAAAAAACTTGCAAAGGGCAGTCTTTGCTAAAGCCAGTTAAGACCAGAAGTGCTGTTTAATAGCACCACGACTACTGAGAGTAGTCCCTTCTCCATCATAGGCTTAAGATGTGCAATGACACAGCCTATGAGTCATCAATAGCTGCATCACTGGTTAGCCTGTGGGTGTGCGCCTTTAAAAAGCATTGTTGCCGTGTCATTTGGTGTCACAGTGACGTCCGAGCTGAAGGGCTAGCTAGCTAATTAGATCACTGGACTGGATATAGAAATGACGATGCATCAGACCCAAGACCACGTCAAACATAATAGAATATAACAGGGCGGGGTTTCGGTGCTGCACCCAAACCAGACCTCCAGAATAAAATACATAAAATACATACAATACAAAATTGACACTGACACCCTGATCTAAACCAAATTAAGGACCATGAATGTGGATGGGTAGTGTAGCGTAGTATAGTTATAGGTAATATAGCAATATCACACTCGAGTCGAGGTCTTGCTGTTATACTGAATATCAGCACGGCTGTGACATTCAGTATAACAGCAAGTGCCATTTATTATTAGTTGACAGTAATAAGCGACAACAGATTATGATTTCTTTGTCTATTTGTGTTGGCTCTGCCAAAACAAATAGTTGTGTTGCCAAGCAACACAAACATTTTCTGTTACCGCAGGCCGGCTACTTGTATCGGTTATTACTAACAGCTGTAAAGCAGAGGGATACGTGTGTAGTCCCAGTCCCAGTGCTGTTATACTGAAAATCAGCACTCATGGAATGCCTCTTGTCCAGTCAGATGACTCGGTCAGAACTAACTGTTGTATAATATTATATAGTCTAATGTAGTGTAGTGACTACACTACATTTCACTAGATCGTAGTGTACTGTAGGACACAGTGCTGTTGTGGGAGCTTTCTGCCACAGCAAACAAGGAACTTTAGGGGGGGTGAAAGGTTGAGTGGAAGGAATCCTTCCAGCCAGCAGGCCTGAGAGGGGAGTGCGAGGGGGGAGAGGGGGGAGGGTGAGTCAGAGGGCCAGAGACACCTGGTCCTTAGTGACCAGAGACGCCCGCGTCATGTCTCCCAACAGCAGAAGTGTGTCAGCCCTGGAGCGCGGGCTGGCTGGGGTGGTGGTTTTGGGGGGGGGAAGGGGGTGATTGACAGGCTGTGGCAGCTGAGGGGTACATTTGGGCGGTGAGTGTGTGCAGGCGATGGGGCAAGAGGGGCGGGGGGCGGCCCCAGTGTTAACCATCTTCCGAACACCCCCCTCGAAGCAGGAGGAGAGTAGCCCAGCCTGAGCATGTGGCACTTTGAATTTAGAACAGTTACCATCCGCACACACAAATACATGGGCTATACATAGAGCGGAGGGGGCAGCGAAGGGGGGCTTTCGACATGGGAAATACCAATTGCACCCTGGAATGGCAGGGGGGGGGGGGGGGGGGCCGGGAAGGGTTAATGGCTGAGCAATAAAAAAAAAAAAACCCAGGGTTTTTGGGTGGGGGGGGGGGGAAAATAACCATAAAAAA
>JAOPJI010000016.1:4173933-4184248 GCA_027122695.1 Merluccius productus
CTGAGCCAGTGTGTGGTGAGCGTTCTGGCGCATACTGGCTGCCGTGCATCACCCAGGTGGGTGCTACACACCGGTAGTGGATGAGGTGTCATATCCCCCCCACATACACACACACACACACACACACTATGTAAAGCGTCTTTGAGTGTATAAAACCTATCAATTATTAAAATAAAGTATATAATGTAATAAAAGCATACTAAATGAAAGTACAATGGTATACAAATATATAATGTAATAATATCTTACTAAATAATAATCTAAAAGTATAGAAGTATATATTGTAATATAGCATACTAAATAAAAGTATAGAAGTATATCATGTAAGATAGCTCAGTAAATTGTGTAACAGTATATTATGTAATAGGTGGCTAAATGTGGTCAAAGTTCCTGTTATCTGTTCTGTGATTAGGCAGGGAAGTGATGTGTGAAAGTAGCTGTTCTTCTAGTATTGTTGGTCTATTAGTGCAGGATCCCACACGTACTCGAGTACTGTTTTTTTTGTTTTTTTTTGTGCAATTCCCACGGCAGACCTGTCTGTCTAAAATGCGAGAACAGAGCAGAGATAGAGTTCTCCGGCTGCACTTCACAGCACTATTCATGTCCATGTCCTAACGCTTGTAATAATACATAATAAATCACAGCACTATTAATGTCCATGTCCTAGCACTTGTAATAATACATAATAAATCACAGCACTATTAATGTCCATGTCCTAGCGCTTGTAATAATACATGTTAATAAATCACAGCACTATTAATGTCCTAGCACTTGTAATAATACATAATACATAATCCAGTGTGGAATGATTTCATTTCCAAATTCCAAATGCGTTTCACTAATGTTGACTCTCCTCACGGTTTGTTTCTGTCCATAATGTCCAAATAGCATAACCATTTAAGGCTTTTCTTTTTGCTCAGTTCTGCCGTTGTCTTCATTTGAGTGTCAAAAGCTTTTTTGCGCGCAAGTATTTTGAACGTTACCATGGTGATTATTGCAACAATGATTTAGTTACAGTATAATAGGCTTACTTTATTTCAGATTTAATTTATTTTGCAAATAGGGATGTTAACAATTAACCGTTTAACTGTTAACCGATTTTTGTGTGTGTTTAACAGTGTGTGTGTGTGTTTAACAGTGTGTATGTGTTGCAGTGTGTGGAGACGATGTGTGTGTGTGTGTGTGTGTGTGTGTGTGTGTGTGTGTGTGTGTGTGTGTGTGTGTGTGTTTAACAGTGTGTATGTGTTGCAGTGTGTGGAGACGATGTGTGTGTGTAACTGTGTATGTGTTGCAGTGTGTGGAGACGATGTGTGTGCGTGTGTTTAACAGTGTATATGTGTTGCAGTGTGTGGAGACGATGTGTGTGAGCTGGAGGAGACATGTTTGAACTGCCCGGCAGACTGTGACGTCTGCCCCATGTCCCTGACCATCAAGATGGCCATTGGCCTGCCTCTCGCGCTCTTCTGTAGCGGATTCATCCTCACTGTAGTGGTAAGCCCCCCCCCCCCACACACACAAACACACACACACACGCACATTGTCTCCACACACTGCAACACATTAATGAATTAACCCAAAAACTGCTTTGCATTTAATTTCTCTCCAGTGGCTGCAGTACCAGAAACAAAAAATGTTTTGGGATGAGAGCTGGATCATCGACTACAAGAACATCATGTTTGGTAACATGAGCAACATTTGTATCCATTTTTTCTACCATCTTTTATGTAGCACTGCCCTCTAAAATACTGCGTTCCCCAACAGGGAAGGTGTGTTACATGGGCTTCTGCAGTACCACCAGCCTACAGCAGGCGAAGAGTAACTCTAGCGTGAGCCGCACCACCGATACGACCGTGTGCACCGTGGTCAACACCTGCTTCCAACCTGGCTTCATCCAGCCAGGCATCTAGTAAGACACCTCAAACCCCAAAGATCAATGCCGTCTTCCTGTAGGCATCCTCAAACAAGACGCCTACCTGCTCCTTAATTACCTGTGTCACTGTAAGAAGCTGTGATTGACATTTAGTTAGAAAACAAAACAAAAGTAAATCAATAAAAAAAGAAGGGGGAATAATAGCAACTGAAGGATAGTAACTGCTCATTAATGACATGTAAAAGTCGCTTTTACATGTCAAAAAGTGATACAATGTCATATCATAAGTAAATATTAGTAATATAAGTAGGAGAGGAACAGCCATCAAGCAAAAAAAACAACAACACACGATTGAAGGTGAGGGAGAAAAACAAGCTATGGCAGCATGAAGGTCGAAATGGCAAATTAAAACCAATGAAGTGGTACATAAGAGCTGGGAGAGTAAACACAGAGGTGGCGAAATAACAGCGCCTGGCGGGATCCAGGGAGGGAGAATACAGTGGAGACGATCAGCACTACTGAGGGACAGGTGAGAGCGGTTAGTAGAATGAGATTCTGATTGGTTGGGATTGTTATTGTGTCCTAAACACAAAGCTCAAAATCACTCTTTTGATAATACTTATTTAGCCATTTATAGATATACTGACAAAGTGGAAGTAATGGCAGTGGAACAATGAACTATGGTGTTATTGATAAAGTCGTTCAACATCAATATTTTTAGTTGAATAATAGTCGTATGATATTTTAGGACACAAATCTAGCTAATTTTCCATTTTAGTTTGACACCTATATTTATTATTCATCCATTATTCAGCCATCATTTATAATGTTTTATCATCTACAATCATGCTTGTAGACCATTTTGGAGATGTATACATGAATGACTCCAAACATTTGGTTTGTCTTCCAGTGATGGACGGACGGTGGCAGTGAAACACATCCAGAAGAAACATTTCACCCTGTCTAAGACCATCAGAAAGGAAGTGAAGGAAGTCAGGTATGGAGAAGCCCGGTTCTGAAGTAAATGCTGTGTTTTTGGTTGTCTACCTTTTAAAATGCGCCCTACATTCTTCAAAGCAATCACCACATTTGATCAATCACTGTTTGTGGACAAACATAGGTCATACACTGGATAACAAGCCGCCGTAATCGTTTAAATGATTATACACATTTACAATGTCCAAAGCAATATGTAATTAACATGTCAGTTAAATGTTTTAATGCCCAGGGAGCTGGACCACCCCAATCTGTCCAAGTTCATCGGGGGCTCGATCGAGGTGCCCTACATCAGCATCATAACAGAGTACTGTCCTAAGGGAAGCCTGTCGGACGTCCTGCTCAACGAGGACATCCCCATCAACTGGGGATTTAGGTTAGACCCACTTCACACATTTGTAGTAGGCAAAGGTCATCGATGTAGCAAGAGTTAGATGCATCATGCATAAGGAAAAAAAACATAAAACATAGCAGTAATGCTAAATAAAAACAGAACAAAGGTCACAAAGGTGAGTAAACATAAAATATGAGGTAGACCCACTTCACACATTTGTAGTAGGCAAAGGTCATCTATGTAGCAATAATTAGAGGCATCATGCATAAGGAAAGAAAACATAAAACATAGCAGTGATGCTAAATAAAAACAGAACAAAGGTGAGTAAACATAAAATATGAGGTACATTAGGTGTGCAGGTAAAGTTATTTACAGGAGAAGAGTTCCAAAGTGGGTATAGCCAGTGTTTTAGCCAGTGTAATATGGTGGTACATGCATATGCCATATGCCTAACAATAATTAGCAGGTAAACAAAACTGCCCATCAACATTAGAAAAATTATCCTGCTCCTTTTCATGTTCCATAAAAGCTATCCCCGTGCCCACCTGGCTGGTGATTGGACCATTGCAGTCCAATCAGGACCTTCCTGTGGAACCCAGCCCCCGGGGCAGGTAGAGGTTAACCTTTCCCACAAGGTCAAGCTGTTCAAGGGCTGTCATCAAGGGGGTGGGGTCAATTAGCTGAAGGCTGAGTGGCCCTGAGAGGGGCACTCACTACATGTCACGTGATTGGTTGATTGGTGCTCTGTCTCCAGGCTCTCGTTTGCGATGGACATCGCCCGCGGCATGGCCTACCTGCACCAGCACAAGATGTTCCACGGTCGCCTGCACTCCAGGAACTGTGTCATCGATGATCGCTGGGTGTGCAAAATCTCAGGTAGCCACGAGAAGACATCTCGAAAGTCCCCATCTGTCCAGGGTTTTATATCGTTTTTATTAGGGCGTTAGTTTGTTGCTCATTAATGAATGAATTCATTAATTCACGCATAACAAACCACACAACAACAACAACAAAAAAGCACCAAGTAGTTTAAAAGTAGCAAGACCAAATTCCTGATCGACTCATCGACTGTGGAATCAGACAGTGCTGTATGGAAACAACATAAAACATCATCCATCTGCATAAACAGCCACTTAACACTGATTGGGTTTTTCCTTCCTGTGTGGGTTTCAGACTACGGCCTCACGGCCTACAGGAAGGAGGACTTTGAGGGAGTGGGCTCTGGCTTCCACTGTGGGGACATGAACCCTCTGTACTGCGCCCCAGAGGTGCTGCTGGGAAGCAGCTCCAACGCCACTGGAGTCGCAGACATCTACAGGTGTGTGGACACACTCAACCAGCGTTTCAGCATCCGAATAATGACTTAACACATAATGCATGGTTCAGCAGTTCAGCAATCTAGTAGGACATCCGCAGGTTGGTTTTGTCCACAGGTTGGAAGTCCATAGGTTGATTATGTTGCAATTGTAGCATGGGTTGAATATCTTAAAACCTTTTGATAAGATAACACTGCATTAATCCACAAATGGAAATTCAGCAGCCGAAAGAACAGTGTGCATCAAACAAGAGAAGGTAAATTACAAATAAGAATATGAATGATATTCACCCCTATGTTCAACATACAGTACATCTAATATAGTAAATTAAGGTCGTATAATAGTGTTGGGATTATTCCTTTACATTTAGTTGTCCTTCAAGGTGCAAACATATGGTTGTTATCTTAGACATAAATGACATATGAGGGCTAACTTAGTGGTTGCAATGCTGAAAGGTCTAACAGCCATCCTACGTCTCCACCCCCCCAGCTACTCTATGATCCTGGTGGAGATAGCGACACGCTCTGACCTTCTCTCAGTGAGTATAATGGGACCTCAGTAGAAACAGCTTTTAATCTCTGCTCAACATGATGAGTCATGTTTCTACGTTAATCTGAGTCATCTCAGAGACTAACTACTTCTTACCTACTGTAATTTGTCACATGAGCGATTGTACACCCCCATACAGGCTCCATGAACTCCGATGAGAGACATAGAGGTTTTGGTCATATTTGGCTATTTTCTTTAACATTGAAATTGAGGTAAATATCAGACCTTCCCAAGTTGAAGGTGTTCTGAACATTTTGACACTAACATCAACGTTTTTCTGACTTGTAGATCCAGCGTAAAAACAAGCTTGTGGTTGAGTCCAGCGATCTCATAGTGTTAAAGGAGCTATAGATGATATTTTTAACATAAATATAGTGGCAAACAACTATTGGCTATGTAAAGATATTGTGGAGTACTAGTGTCCTGCCCAGAGAATCACGTCACGTTCCTTTTGTGTGTGTTGTAATCTGAGCTCCTCTTTTCTTTCTTATCTCTTCGTTTTGGTAGCCGGGCCGGCCACGTGTTCATGATAGCACATGTGCCATGCATGACAGTTCACGTTATTCCCCCCCCTGTGAAACCGTTGCCCATCCCCGCGTTTAAACAGAGAGTGGCGCCACACGCAGCGTTGTAAACAGCGTGATGGCAGAGTTCAGGTCGAAGCGTTCAGCTGAAGCCGCCCACGACGGCGCCAGTGTAAAGGCCCCGCCCACTTACGAAACCGGAAGCTGTACCGTTTTCACCCCTATTGGCGCCGCTTTGAATGCGTTCTCTTTGCTGATTTACTGCCTTCGGTAAAATCCTCCTCCCACAGGACCAGGGCGAAGGGGTGAAGATGGACGTCACGTGGCGGCCCCCGCTGCCCGAGCTGAAGGCGGGCAAGGTGGACACCGACTGTCCCGACAAAGAGGACTACTGCGAGGTCCGTCTTCAGCATGATGACAGAGTGGACAAAAAAGACAAAGAGGGTCCTCGATGCGATTAAAGTGAAATGCTTGAGATTGAAAATTCTTGAGAAAGTAAAGAATGAAATATGAATGAATGAACACCAAGGTCATAAAAAAAAAGAAAAGAACAGATGGAAAGACAATGTTTCTATCGTAGTCCCTTTGTCATTTCATCACAAATCAGGATCATAACAGGAGGATAAGAATAAGAAAAGGATAAGAAGAGATAAAAACATAAAACCATAAGTTTACCATAGTCAGATATTTATTTTTGTCTTTCTTTGTATTATTTTTTATTTTCTGTAGCTCATCAAGAAGTGCTGGTCCCATAACTTCGCCTTGAGGCCCACATTTGAGCAGGTGAAGAAGATGCTGGACAAGATGAACCCCCACAAAGTCAGCCCCGTCGACATGATGATGAACCTGGTAATTACTTGCTTTTAGGTACTTTACAGTCATTACCACTACCAAAAGGAAATAACCTGTACTTACAGGTCACAGGCTACAAAATAAAGGTTTCTATAAACACATACTGGGTAAATGCAAGTAAGGAGCATTGCATACAAATATGACATACAAACATTTACTGACATTTTGCTATTGACAGCTTTCATAGATATCAATTAGTTGGAAGCAAATGATGCCTACTTATACTATCTATTTAATTTATCTATTTCAGCCTGTAGTCTAGCAGTTGTTTTCAAATAACAGCCGATGATATAGATGTTTAATGCTCCTAGATGGAGAAGTACAGCAAGCATCTGGAGGCCATCGTTGCAGAGAGAACTCAAGATCTTCTTCAAGAGAAACAGAAGACTGACCGCTTGCTATACAGTAATTAGCACAACCACGATGTTGTATAGAATACAGTTATACACAGTATACAACAGTTGTATAGATGTACCACACAATCAATTATTAGTTTAATCCAGCTATTAAGCTGTTCATTACTTAAATAATAACATGGACAGTAACAAATATATAATTTTGATCAACCAAACAGTGCAGACTAGTGGCAAAGAAGTGTAATACCTCAAGTTGTGAAGTGAAAAACATTTTAGACACTGTGTTGTTGTTATTGTTGTTGTTGCCGCTGTTTTGACACACAATACATTTCAGGTATGTTACCAAAGCCAGTGGCTGATGACCTTCGCCAGGGACGGACAGCAGAGGCTCAGAGCTACTCAAATGCTACGGTCTATTTCAGGTATTTCTTAGTTGTATTCCTTTTCTTCTGTAGTCATAATCATTCCTTAAATTTTTCTTTATATAGTTTAAAATGATCACAAGTTTCCAATTAGTATGTCTTTAACCAGGGTTGAATGGTTGAATACCAGAGGAATAACTGAAGGCTCCCTGCATCCCTGACAGTGACATCGTAGGGTTCACCCAGCTGTCTGGCGCCAGCACTCCCCACCAGGTGGTGGACTTCCTCAACCAGCTCTACACCACCTTCGATGACATCATCGACAACTACGACGTCTACAAAGTGGAGACCATCGGGGACGCTTGTACGTGAATTGGTTTACCGACGGTCACCAATAATACATTTCTATTCATCTATTCAAACTGAATTCAATTCGTCTAGTATTAGGGGTTTAGCTATCAGCCGTGAAACGGGCAGCAGTCTCCTCAAGGAGAAGTTTCGCTCTGAACTCTTCTGAGACTTAGACACAATAACAAACAGACCAACTGCAAAAAGTGTTGTTGGAATAAGTCCCTGAGACCCCAAATTATGGGAAAATAGGTCCAGATAGGTCCAGTTTGAAAAATTCCAAGGTTATCCTTTAAAGTCTGTCTTTCCATCCACCCATCCATTGTCCATGTCTTGCATGCTAATCAATGCTGACCTCTGACCTCTCAGACATGGTGGTCTCCGGGGTCCCGAATGAAAACGGCCTCAACCACGCAGGGGAGATAGCGAGCATGGCTCTGGATCTGGTCAATGTCTGCCACGCCTTCAAGATCCCCCATAAGCCCACCACCCAGCTGAGGATACGAGCTGGCATACACTCCGGTGGGCAGTCGACACACACTTCACTCTCTTGTACTACTCTTTCCATCCTCTTGTGGTGCACTGTTGACGAAGCCTGGAATAATTCAAGTATTTTGATGGCATTAGTGATGTTGGAATTTAATGAATGACAAAATGCATACATTTTTAAACTTTGACATGTTTCGAGGACCCAATGTGTGATTCCAACAAATGAGCTTTCCCAATCAACTGAATAGGAATGATGAATGTCACTTACATTTTCAATGTATGCATCTTAAGATTCCTTGGAGAAAAATGTATGGCGTGCAGTGATGCAATTGTGTGTCTTTGACAGGACCTGTTGTGGCTGGCGTAGTTGGCACCAAAATGCCACGCTACTGCTTGTTTGGAGACACGGTGAACACAGCCTCACGCATGGAGTCTACCAGCGAAGGTACTGCACATAGATACCATGGAATATGTACTATGTGTGTATAGGTACCATGGGATATGTACTATGTGTTTAGAGATACCATGGGATATGTACTATGTGTTTATAGATACCATAGAATATGTACTATGTGTTTATAGACACCATGGAATATGTACTATGTGTTTATAGACACCATGGAATATGTACTATGTGTTTATAGATACCATGGAATATGTACTGTGTGTTTACAGTTGTCGCAATTCCACTTGGCTCAAAATGTATTCTAATTAGACTGATTTTCACATAAACCATGTTTTTTTCTCTTTCTTTTTTGGGTTTGTACAAAGGATATAATTTGTTTTGCCATGTGCTGCCACTGCTACAATTGTGGCAAGCTGGCTTTTCTTTGTGTTTGCTAATGGGCACCCTACTGTGGGCTTTTATGTCAAGGGATCGACGTCCTGTGTCTAAGTAATTAATCCTCTGCTCTGGCACATTCTCGGTTCTCATTCTCAAGTGTTATTCTGAGTGAATTGAAAAGATCGTAGCAGCACAGTCTAATGATCAAGATTTTGCTGCATCATGAACCCCAGTGCCACTTAATTAGTTTCTGAATCAGCAAATATTAAAACAAAAACTATTTTTTTCGAACACATAAAAATATTTTCCTTTTCAATTTGTACAAAACAAGTACACAATTTCTGTTTCAGTACTACATTCTTGACGCTATGACTAGTTAGTTGGTAACTATTAACTACATACCGTGCTAACTCGTCTTCACTGTGTGCATCTATAGCTCTGAAGATCCAAGTGAGTGGGACCACGGCTGACCTGCTGCACACACTGGGAGGTTACATTCTGATGTGCAGAGGCCCGCTCATTGTAAAGGTAAGCTATGGATCAGGTCCCATGGGAGCGAAATAAAACATTAATTATTTAGACTGCAGCCTTCTGGAAGGTTATTTTGTCATGGGGGCAGCCGTCCTCTACAGTTACATCGAGCACACCAGCAGAGCACATAACGGCTACTCCATATCTGTTGCTATTAGTTCTACCTTTTAAGTATTTCTGAAAAATGTTTTGGATGCAAGTCATTATTGAGCAAGCAGCGGTTAGGCGTCTTGCTAAAAAAGATGACTATGGACATAGGGGTTCAAACCCAGAGCCGTTCAGTTGGGAGTCGAACAGCAATTCACCAACCACAGCCGTTACCAACCCCCTACCACCCCCCCCCCCCCGCCCCACGTGTTTGTTTCTGATTTGCTGTACAAACAGTTCACACAGTAGCGGCCTTCTAAAGGTTCAATTCTATTGCCAAGAGGACCGGTTAGACTGACTGTGAGTGGAGATGTTATCTGTGGGCTGTGCTGAGATCCAGTTTGAAAGCCAGATTTTGAAAAGATCCCACGAAACACAATCCCTGCGCTAGAACCCTTCAAGGGTCCGCCGATCTGGGTGTGCCTCGTATTCTCTGTGTGTTCGGTCGTAGGGCATTGTGTTAGCGCAGCGACCTTATGGATCTGTTTGGTTGGGTGCGGCGGCCGATACATGAAGGGGGATATTATGTATTCCCAAGGGATAGGGCCGCCCATATGCTCCCAGGCAGTACCCTTTAATTATGGGTACAGCTGCTTTGCACTGCTAGGCATAAAGGAAATTACTGTGTAGGATTCTCTTTAACAGTTTGTGGCTAGCCACACAAGTAAATAAAGTTTACATTGCAATGAAATCCTCGATAAACATCATCGTACCTTGACATAATGAAAAGGAATGTGCTGTCTAGAACATAAACAACAAAAATACATGTATTTAAAATCAACTCTGCTGACATGTATTTAATGTACATGTATATATGTATATATATATATATATATGTATATGTATATGTATATGTG
>JAOPJI010000016.1:4185542-4208019 GCA_027122695.1 Merluccius productus
CACACACACACACACACACACACACACACACACACACACACACACACACACACACACACACACACACACACGTGTATACGATGTGCATATTGTGGATTTTAGCTTAAGCACTTTATTTCTGCATTACATACCATATTATTCAGTGGATTTATTTGGATACTATATATAAAGTAGGGCTTTAGATTATGTTAGAAATTCTAAATGTAACCTAATTGTGTGTCATTAACTGAATATAGACAAATGCAACCTGTAGCATCATGTGTATGACGCCTTAACATTTTATCAGATTTTTTCAAACTTGACATCGGAGTGAGAGATTTGTTTCTGAGGATAGGTAAATTGTTGTTAAGGCCTAACATGTAGCAGTAACGCCAAACTCAATGTGTGAAAATGCGGTAGTGAAGACGCAGTTTCAGACTGGATGCTCCTATTGTTACTTCAGAAACATATTTCCGACTTATTTTTGTTCTCTCTAAATAACTGAAGCCAGTCACTGTGGAGGTTGTTTTGGGATACATGTGATGCATTGTCATGGACAGAATTTGTGAATACTCTGAAATAAGTATATTTCGTCATCTTTTGTAACTGTATAATGATTGTGATGTTTGTGTCCTCGTTTTTAATGGAAGCCTGTTGTAGGCCTATTAAATGGCTAGAAAAGCAGAAAGTAGGTTTACATTTATTTCACACATAAAATCAAATAAGCAAAATCAAAATAACAAAAAAACAAGGTGGTGAATACATTCAACATTTACATGCCATCCACTATGTGGTCCAGGCCGCAAAGGGAGATCTCATCTACAGGCAACAGGGACTGATGTCATTTATAAGCAAGCTTGACAATATGAACTGGCCGTGCAAGATGTGGATAAGTGGTTACGATGTTTGACTCCTAGAAAGTGAGACTCCTTGCCTTCACCTGGTCATGTATCTGCATTCACCTGGTCATGTATCTGCATTCACCTGGTCATGTATCTGCATTCACCTGGTCATGAATCTGCATTCACCTGGTCATGTATCTGCATTCACCTGGTTATGTATCTCTGCATTCACCTGGTCATGGATCTGCATTCACTGTACCTTGGTGAGTTGAAGTAGGCACTGAGGTGTGTGAGGTGTGACTTCAGGCAGAGCTAGTTTTCCTCTCCTCTCTATATTGGACGGGCAAATGCTGCACATTTTTCTATTTCCTAGATGATGCTAGTAAACTATTGGATGTTTACTTATTAGGAATTCAACTAGTATACTGGAAAACAACGATAGTATACTAGTTAAATAGGGTCTTGAGTTCCGTGGGCAGGTTGGGTTTCATCCTGTCCATTATTTTGAGTGGACAATGTGCTTATTTTCCCCCCTGTTTACGCCATCATCACTACTGAAATAACGTCTCGCAAGCCTGCATCGAAAGTTAATGCAAACAGTGTTTAACAAGGTCAGACCTTGTTGACAGTAAACACTAGGGGGGGGGGGGTACGTTTTGTATTGGGCAAAACACACACGGCCGACAAATGTATACATATAAATGAGTCGCTTTTAATTAAAAAAATAAAATAAAGAGTTATATTAATGACATACTTCACAGAGAGGTTGGAGGGAGCTCGCGCGTTCACTGTCGCGCAAATTCACCGGAAGCGAATCGCTAGGCGAGAACCAATCGGAAGAAAGCAAGCTTTTTGGTTGCTAGGCACCGAGTCACCAGTGTTGTGTGTGTGTGTTGTGTGTGGCGGCGGTGCATCAGAGACCCGGACGCGGGGCATGGAGCACGGCGCCACGGACGGTAAGTAGCTGGCTACACGCACACACACACACACACACACACACACGCAGGTATCATATTAAGGATATTAAGGCTATTAAGTCAGCATTAGTGGCGTCCATTGATTCTGTTTCTCGCCTTTAAAAAAAAAATTTTTTAGCACCGTTTTTGACGATACGACTACGTGGGGGTCCGTGATCCACACCCGCTTACTTGCGAGGTGTTGCGCTAATACGAACGGCTACCTTTCACCTCCTTATCTTTCTTTACGACTTAAAACATGTTGCGACTTCGTAGGCATGATGTTAATGTTGATAACGTTACTCAAGCCGAGCTGGGATAAAACCCGGTCCAGGGATCACGCCCCCCCCCCCTCCTATGTGTAATCATCACCTAGTGCTTCCTTAATACTCCTTATCAGGCTTGGTACTAGACCAAGGGAGCGCATAAGGGCGTATGTCACCAAATGCCCAAACTCGTATAAGCCTACACGTGTTGCATTTGCAGGTCAATTAATGAAGTGACTTGTTGATTAAATACTGAGTAGCTCAGCCTAGTTAAGCCTCCTTGGCTTGGCTCGCCGTCTGGCAGGTTGGGTTACTGTGTGTAAGGGCCTCCAGCTGCACCCCTGTACCTGCTGAACACATGGTAACACACACAGAGTAACACAATGCTGTGTTACTGATGTATTACATCACGTGATTGCATCTTTAACAATAATAGCCTACAGTTTGGGTGTTTGCCCTTTTTGATCTGAACCACGAATTCAACTGATCTTGGGATTACAAAGTCCTACCCTCAAACCATGATGACATTATACACTATATTTATATACACTATTTGGTAACACTTTAGATTAGGGACCACATATTCAACTAGTTGAATCTAGTCTTAGCAACTAGTTAATGGTAAATATGTAGTCCCTAATCTAAAGTGTTACCCACTATTTCTATATTTATACACTCTATGCTATATTCTTGATGTATTCTGGTGTATTATATGTGCCTCTGTGTATTGATGTGTGAAATATACAACTTGTTTACTGCCGTGGCCTAGAGTGTATTTTGTGTTAAGGGTGCTCAGGGATGTAAGCTGTTCTCCTGCGTGCCAGACATGCCTATCTATCTCTTTGGGAACAATGCGAGACATCTCTGGAATTAAGGCCAACTTCTACCAGAAAAGAGGCACAATGAATAATGAAGTCATTTCCCTGACTGGGTTAATGAGTTGGCGGTCCCTAATTAGGAACTATGTTTAGGAACTTCATTTCGATAACGGTGTCAGTGCATGTTCAGTTCAGTTCAATTCAATTCAATTTTCCTTCAGGAACTTAATTTGCACCACAGTGTCACGGTGCATGCGCCAAGACAGCACAGGACAGTAAACAGACCCAGGATCTGGGCTTGCAGTGTGCTTTGCTCGGCCCACTCTCTGACATTGTGTGTAATCCAGACGGTGCTCCACTCTCCACTAATCTGAAGCCTATTTCAAACCTAAAGCTATTTCAGGAGCCGTGTGTGCGTATGTAGGGAGATCTGGGGTGAGCCGGTGTGTGTGTGTGTGTCTTTCGCATGTAGCGGATGAGCCAGAAACACAGACTCAAGGGAGCCTCATACAACAATGCCAGAGTCTGCCCTTGGTGAGTGTAACCTTCCAGGTGTCTCACTAGGAAAAGTGTCCTATTTATTGTAAATCTGCAGTAGACCTAGTATGGCTGAATGTGATAGAGGCATATGTATTAGACATGTTGCTGATATTATTATTTTAAGCACCTAAACATTATTTTGTGTGTTACAATGAAATAGCACTTAAAAAAAACAACTGTGCTCTCTTCCAAAGGCCTGTGTAATGAAAAAGGATTTGTATTTATTATACCGGTACTAACCGGGTACAACCTTAATTAAAACAATATGAGCTGTACGTGCTTGTAGATCAAGGCCGAAATACATATTAAAACTGTTCTCATACGGTTCTCATGCTGGTAACACTACACTATATTGCTGCCAAGCTTTGTCGTCTGCTGGCAGAGACCCTGTAGTCTGACGAAGCTCTTCTTTCTTTTCTTCTTTTGTGCAGAACTGAAGAACCCCGCCGGCAGCGCTGTCATATGTAGGATGTCTCCCCTGGGTCATTTCAGCCAATCGGAGGAGCCAACTCTGTCTGGGATCAGAAGCCCCTCCGCGCTCACGTCGTTCTGCACGGAGGAAAACATCAGAGAATGCCGCTCATACGTCAACCAGGTGCGTGCGGCTCGCGATGTGTTGGGCGTCTGAGATGCGCTGAATAGCACAGGTGCAGACATTTTCTCACCAGCCTTCACCTGCTATGATACAGTCCGTTGAATGTCGGTGTGCTGCACCTCCTAATGTGTACGCTGCCCTGTGCCCGGCCTTATCTGACTCTTCCAGTAAGCCTAGGTAGGAGGGGAGGGGGGGGGCTTTGTGATGAGTTTGTGCCCCGGGCCCCTAAACGCTCATAATCTGTGCATTGCCTGTCACTGTGTGGATAATGTATCACACATCGTCTTCTCCTGTGTCTCCCTCATGCTGTTCTTCCCCCCCCCCCCCTAGGAGGTGTCGTCTCTGGGCCTGCGTGCCGTCTGGACTCAGTCCGACGGGGCTGTGGAGCTCAACGCTGTGGCGGTGCTCAACAGCATGTACGACCTGATCCAGCTGCACCGCCGGGGCCTGCGCGCCCTGGACGACATGGAGGTGGAGCGGCTGCGCTCGTGCAGCAATGAAGAATTCCTGAGGCTCAGCGGCACCCGCCTTAAGGTGATCAACAAAACCCCTCCTTCGCCTAGACAGCATGCACAGATGACAGAAAACTGAAAAACAACTGTGTACATGAAAAAACCATAGACTTCTCCCAGTCAGAAATAGCTTCTTTTTGGTTCATGTGATTTTTTTTTTGTATAGTATTACAAGACAGTAACGAAATCTCACTATTTACTACTGCTAGATAAGTGAACACCGATGCTTGTATCCGTACAGGTTTTGTTGAAACGCGTTGATCTTTTTGTTCTGCAGATCAATATGAAACATTGAACCTTTTCTGCTGCTTATTGTCCAACAGGCCCAGCTGGAGCTTTCTAAAAGAGAAAACACATCTCTGCTTGAGAGAGAGCGCCGGCTACAACTGAAAGTGAAGAACTTACAGAGTTGCCTGAAAAATGAAAAAGAAGAGGTACTAATTATGATATGTTTAACTTCATGGCAGCAAGTATGTATTGTGAAACCAGATCCGGTTCTCAGGGGGGAAAATATGTTGAATCTCACCAGCTGGTGTTATGTTTTGTCAGGTTCAAAGACTCCAAAACATAATTGCTAGTCGGGCAAGTCAGTACAATCATGATGCGAAGAGGAAGGAACGAGAGTTTGGCAAACTAAAAGAACGCTTGAATCAGCTCCTGGTGGACAAAAAGGAAAAGAAACAAGGTCTGAAATGTTCAATATGTTGCCTGTGTATGTCAGCTTTTCTTTTAGACATTAAACACATTAAAGTACATTGACGATGAACAATTTTTTCTATTCTGAGACTCATTTGTGTACTTGTATTTTTGACTCGCAGCCATGGAAGTGTTAAACTATATTGGACGAGCTGATGGGAAAAGGAGCCTGTGGAAAACTGTGAGGACGGAGGCCAGGTATGTTTTGTGGGTTTCAACATGACTCAATGAACTGAAGGGGAATCTAATTCATGAGATGAATTAGATTCGAGGAGCATCATTATCACACTAATATGTTATTACATCATTATTACATATTAATTACAAGATTATTCAATCTGGGTGCATATTGTTATGAGGCAAAACTTTCTGTTAGTACAGATGTCAATGTTTACAACAGAAGAACCGGCTTAAATCATTGCTCAAGACACAACTGAGACTCTTGTTGTGTTCTGTAAACTGCTAACTTTCAAACTGCTAAACTGCTATCTTTCAGCGGCTTCTGAACACTTCTACATAACCAAATATATGCGTGATTTATTGTCCAAAAGGCACGAAGGGGAAATGTACCGGACCCTGCTGAGCGACTACGATGCTCGCCAGAGGGAGCTGGTGCTGGAGAACGCGGAGCAGCGGAAAGTTCTGCAGCAGATGAAGCGGGACATGGTCTCTCTGCTGCGTAGCACGAAGCCCGCCGGGAGAGGAGAGAAGCCAGAAGACGCGCAAACACAGGTTGGGAAAAGAAGTTGAGGCACTGGTTCACCAGGCTCATGTCAAACTGTAACAAATCATACGGAGAAATTTTATGAAAGGTATACGGAAAATGTTAGGAAAAATGCTCATACACACATTATGTCAGCGCTTTGAGTATCTTGAAAAGCACTATATAAATGCAATGAATTATTATCATTATTATTATTATTATTATTATTATTATTATTATTATTATTATTATTATTATTATTATTATTATTATTATCCTGCTGGGATATTATCATGCTTTTATCCTGCAGGGTGCTTTTGACAGCCAAATCAAATCTAAAACCGTCAAAAACAGACACAAATCTGCCAGATTGGTTGCTGCATTAGATTATCAGATTCCTTATAAATAATGACTCCCCCCCCCCCCCCCAAGCTGCTTGCTGCTTGTGTGGCCCTAAAATGCATTGAAATGCACCAGTGTCATTACATGACATCTATACTGTACAGGCAGACTCGGAGGATGAGGAGGAGGTGTTTGAATCCAGTAAAGGGGAAGCGGAGGGGCCTTGCGTGGACGCCAGGGAGAAGCTGACCAACAGCATTCACCTGAAGTGGAGGAAACTCAAGAGCCACATGGAGAGACTGGGCAGCCAAGGTAGTTGACCTGAAGGCCATCATGACACCGTGGAAGTAGAAGAAATTTGATGTATTTTGCTTCCACCCTTAGTATTTTTATTTTTATTATTTAGCAATGCTAGACATGGCTTGATATATAATATAATAAGTTACTTAATATAAGAATGCTTGTACCCATTATGTGTGCATAGAGCACTTAGTATTTCCCAAGGTTTCATGTTTCTGTTCAACTGACTTAACAGCTACTTTGAACAGCTATAGAGTAGCAGAGACCTCTATTGGTAAGAAAATAGTATTAACAGCTCCAGAACCGTGAATGCTATTTTTAGATGGCATATTAAAACATTTCTTTATAATAGATGTAAGATGTATTTGACAACATTATACAGAATATTTGAATGAATAAATACTGTTTCATTTGTTCACCAATTTAAAGCCTCAGTGAATCGTACTCATTGGCTGCTGTGTAATTGTGTGGCGGCTCAGCGTCTTTAGTGCAGGCGGGCGAGGGTACCCAGCATGAGGTCATCCCTCTTGAGACCCATGAGCAGGAGATGGAGCAGCTGAAGCTGGAGGTCCAGCAGTGCAGAGGCTTCATTCACAGCCAGCAGCAGCTACTGCAGGTCTGACCTTCACACACATAACTCACTGCACTTTGCTATGAATTAGTCACATAACGTTTGTATGTGATTTAATGGCTCCCATTCTCTTGCTAATGCTTTGTACAAATAGAAATATTTTAAATAAATAATCACATCATTCTCTAAAAACTAGTATTAAACCTGCACTAACTAGTTTTCTCATTAGCAGCCTCTAGTGGATTGAGTTGTAGCTACAGCTATAGCGATATCATTTTTGGGTTAAAAAATGGACCATAAAACGATTTATAGAGAATAATTCTCTGGATGGATTGACTCGTAGATGGGCTTATTCTTGAGAAACTTTCTAGTTCAGATATGATTTAATGGAGTAAATATCTGCATTAGAAAAGTGACATAGTGCAGGTTTAAAAAAATTCAAATATAATTGTACAGTCCCTTTTTTATTTGCAGTCAGTTCGTTCCCCACCATATAATTTCCTTGGCCTAACGGCAGCAGCTCACAGCATCCCTTTAAATCACTAAATCACCTTTTTTAATGTAACTTGGGCCGGTAACAGTTACAGTTACTTCTTGTATATGTCAGTAATCACTTACAGTTACCTTTGTCCCTTGGCCTAACAGCAGCGGCTGAGCTCCCCGTGCGAGGAGGAGGCGGCATCGCAACCGCACAGTGGTCACATGCTGGGGGAGAGAGGGACGCCGGGGGGGAGGGGGAGGCTGGGGGACGAGTGGAAGACACTGGAGGAACAGAGGACCCACTTTGAGAAGGAGAGAAGGAACTACACTGAGGCTGCCATAAGGTTGAGCCACGAGGTGGGCGAAAAACATAAAGAACAAATGGACGCAGTATGCTTTTGGTGGGAAAGGGTGTTTATTGTTGTTTGTTGTTGTTATTATTAATCACAAGTTGAGTTTGTCAAATTCTGTAATTCTTATATCATGGGAATGTCATGCTGCTTTTAGCAGACTTCCATGATTCAACATGCCTTGTTCAGCGTTGTTGTTAGCTACAAACTCAGTCAAGCATGTTTTAGTCATATAGTTACTCCTCCAAATACTTGTTGTTCCAACCTGATTTGAACCATTATTGGACTAGTCATGTATGTATAAATCCTTTTAATATATTTCTTGTTGTACTCGCAGCGGTTGATCTTCGAAGAGGACCGCGCCACATGGCTCAAGCACCAGTTTCTAAACTTGACTCCATTCACCGACCAGAACAAACCCCAGATGACAAAATCTAAAAGTGCCCTTTCAATATGTGAGTTTAAATGTTTTAATAAACCTCATCATATGTAACGACTAACTTGTAAATCACTAGCACTGTTTATTTGACAATATCAGAACCTTCCCACCACCAAGACAATAAAGTCATATAAATGTTATAATTATGAATGATTAATGATCAATGATCAATTATTGATGATCGATTATGGATTATTCCACAGGTAAGCTGGAGGCTGCATCGGTGTTCGCTCCAGAATGCTTGCATGGATCTCCGTCCCCTGAGACCTCTTCCTCACCTAGACGCCAGCCGCTCCAAACCCAGTCCACAGCAGACTTCTCTCGCAGTCTTCAACCCTCCCCGGAAAACAGGTACCGGTAAAGGCACAGCTATCTGTCCTGAAGTTGACAAAAATACATATATACTTGTTTTATTATCAAATGTGCAGTTTAACATTTGTACAATGACATTCTTGCAATGACAATGGCAATGGTAATATACACATAGTTGATGTGTGTATATTATTATTAGTGATAATAAAGAAAACACTGAGGTAGTCTAGGTATAATATAAAATATGAGGTACAAACGTGTACAAGTAAAACAATATTCACAAGTGATACTGTACAAAAAAGTGACTATGTAAAAATCTCTCTTCCAGCCAGAGCACGACCACACCGAACAGAATCACCGGCTGCTTAGGAGGAGAACCGCCTGTTAGTCCTAGTGGGGAAATGGCCACCATGCGCAAACAGTGGGCCATCTGAAATGAAGATTACAAATAAATAATGAACTCACAAGAAATCCACTTGTGATGCGCAGAATGAGGACTCCATGTGTGTGGATCATCGGGCTTGTAACCACCGCTTATAATGTTGAATACCGTGTGGTATTATAGTCGTTCGCCTGGATGGGAAAGGCCAGGACTTGAAGATTCCTCAAGCAGTTGGTCGACATCAATCAATCAAGCTTTATTTATATAGCGCTTTCCGTGCAAAACAGCAATACAAATTGCTCAACAAGACCAAGAGATGAGTGAGAGAGTGAAAAACAAGAAATTAGTTTAAAGTATCAGTAAAAAACATTTTTAATCACAGAGATAGATCTGAGAGGTAGCTCTAAACAGACTAACTAACCCGATAAATTGAAGAGCCAAAGAAAAGAGTGGAGCGCAAGCCCCTGTTCACTTCATAGTAATGGATCAACTTATTGTCCTTTTGTTTTCATGGTGTTTTTAGATCGTCTTGTGTTTCATTTGTATTTTATAAAAAATGTTAAGGTAGTGTGAATGTTTTTGTACTTATGTTGGCAGTGCGTGAGCTATACACCACCATTGCACCCAACTCCATCTGAGCAGTAGTTCATTGTTTGCATGGAGCAAGGTGTTGTGTGTAACGTTGTTTGACAACATTAGGTGATCATTAGGGAAAGTTATGTTCTGGTTTTATGTCATATGAATAATTGTCAAAATACTGTAGAATGTAGAGTAAAATGCTGCTGTTAAAACCATAATAATACGATATAACAATAATAACACGTTTATAACACTTGGAAATGAATCAAGGTTGAGTCGCTAATTTTATTTTCTATTAAACAGGCCTTATGGAAATCCATGCTATGAGTGGACGTTATGAGCAGATGCTAATACCTTTTAAAGCTACACGGACAGTATCTTTGTTTTCCATCCACTTTGTCCAAGTAACAAATGGACAATCAATATCAGCTGGATATCACAGCGGATGTTTATGAAAAGGACACACAGAATCCATATCCAATTTGTGTTCTTGTCCTTAAATTTTGTTTTCAAATGTACTACAATCTATAAGGATGGAAAGAAAGGTTGGACAAATAATGCTGCCAAGCTGTTTTTTTGCAATAAATGTGAACTATGTTTTTACAACTTGACGAAGTGTTTTTTCAAACAGTGATCAATTTGATGAATGTGTTTTATGAACGCAATTAGCGAAAAAAAGAGGAATTGCTTTTATTTTTAGAGCTCAGAAAGGGTTTCTAAGCAATAAGAAATGCTGGTTCAATGTTAACAAGTGTTGTTAAATGAAGTAGTGTAACAACTGAATTTATCATATCTCATTTCCAATTAACTATTTTAATAATTAAAATCTCAAATATTTATACGACCTGCGTTTCCATGAGTGGACCTGAACCTGTTAGTTTTTACTCCATCGATTGAACTACATTATCTAACCCTGTGTACCCCCGCCATGATATTTCTTTCAGCCAAGCACCCCTTTCACATTAGCACAAAACGGAAAATAATGAAAACTAATATAAATAAATGTTTTTATTAAGGTGGAATCATTTTAGAAAATGTCCAAGTACCTCCTGCAACGCTTCAAAGTATACTTGGGGGTACACGTAGCCCCATTTGAGAAACACTGATCTAACCAATCAAAAGGAAGAAAAAGGAAAAAATACACAATTGTTGTCTTTGATTTTGGGATTCAATTTCATGATATATTTCTCTTTATATTCTAACACTTTCAGAATACAACAGTGAAACGACAAATACTACGTAGTAGAACTTGAACAGGTCAGCTTAAGCACAGTGAGCGGTGCATCTGCAGGCCAAGTGGGCCTCAGTGGCCTCCCTTAGGTCCACACTCTGGTCCAGGATGCTGTTCAGATCCTCAGAGTGCTTCTTCTTAGCGTCTGAAGGATGAGAAAATAACAATTATGTAGAAGGTTGGTCAGCATTGTGTGTGTGTGTGTGTGTGTGTGTTACTATTTACTATTAAGTAGTAAATAGTAACAAACCGTTGTTTTGGATGAAAGCAAACGCTTTCATCTAAAGCAACTTACAGTGACTTTTTCTTTAGATACATGTCATAATGGAGCAGGTACAGGGTGTTCATTCGCCTCGCTCAAGGACGCCTACAGGAAAACTGCAGACATTGGGGGTTCGGACCCAGAACCCTTTCGATTTGGGCGGGGTCAAACTCCATACACACCACTACTAGACTATTCTGCCCGGTTGCATTATATCTGTTGTATTGATATACAATAAGGAAAGGTGATAAGGTGGTAGTGAGGATGCTCACCAAGAGGCAGGCAGTGGAAGCCAACGGTGACGGGGGCGGTCTTGACTGGGAAGCAGCCAGGGAGGCAGCGCAGCACAGACTCAACTGAGTAGCATTTCGACTCCTGTCCATGGACCACGATCTGCCTCTCCAGCTTCACAGACTCTTGTTTCATACGGCACTCTGTAGCGGAGAAGAGGAGGGCAGTATTATGCTTGCTGTTTTTATTTTACAAATTAAAGTTTCCCACACTTCCACACATTTCTACTACTCTTTTGCACATAGACATCTTTGTATGTCTATTTTGTATGTCATCGTATACAAAATAGGAATGGAAAAAAATATCCACATATGACTCTTCCAGATGAGTATGATGGACTACAACCGCGGCCGAGGTGGAGTCAAGTCAAAGCAGTGTTACCGGAGCTGTCGCGGCAGCTCTCGGCGGGGATCACCCATGAGTGGGCGTGGCTGACGGCATCCTTGGTAAGGTGTCCGTTGGGGGTGCGGAGCTCCTGTCTGACCTCTCCGTCGGCCTTTCCACATAGTCCACAGGCCTGTCCCCTCATCCAGTCCGCCAACATGACCTGTGAGTCCACATTGCATTGTGTCAGATTACCTGGCAACTGTATGTCTTTATCTATGTCTGTCTTGTCTAGGCACCTGCTACAATTCTTGGGATTAAGATAACAACAACACAAAACAAACACACAATTACTCCAGCTGGCAATTGTCAAAAAATACACCCAACCATCCCCAGGTCAAGATAATGAATATTAAGAGTTTAATTTGGATGTCATTAATTGTCCTTATTCTAATCTAAGGTTCAAAGGTTCTTAATATCTGATATCTGTATTACCTTCCATGAGTTCTTGTCAAAGTAGACCTCATGAAGACCATGGCTGGGAGCATACATAGCGATGCCCTCGCCCTTTACCCGGATCTGGATTTTATCTTGGAAGTGGAAAAGCATTTAGATGAAATTGTATATAGGTGCAATCATATTATGTATTACATGAAGTTGGCTGCCACAGCTGAAAGATATTAGGCTGAGGTAGTAGTGGCATTAATACAAGATGTTGAAGATTGAATGTTAGGTGTTTTTAAGAAACCTGTGGGGTGCTGGTAGGGCAGGTTGTTGATGGGGATTTGCATGCCATTAACCTTCACAGCTATGTTGTCGTTGTGGGGGTACAGGTCAATATCACTAAAAGAAAAGATAAAAGATTTGGTTATGCACATGGCAACCAAATCTCTATTATCTATTATCTAAATATCTAAATTTCTTCACAGACGAATACTCACATGTCAGCAATCTTCACATTGATGTGGTTCTGTTCAGTGGCGTCCTTCTTCAGCAGAACAATGAATTTGAGCTCCTGGGAGCAATCCTGGGCCAGAATCTGGTTGCAAGACAATGGTATCTCGTTCCTGTACCTCCTGTTGTTGAACGTGGTCAGGGTGTTCTTGGTGAAGCTACACTGAGCTGGGAAAAAACCAAAAAATATTTCCTGATCCACAACTAAAACACAACGTCAATGGATGGTAAGTACCTTGGCCTCTACAGTCATTTTACCTGCATTAGACTCGGTGAAGATGTAAGTGATCAGGCCAATGAGGTTGTCGTCGAAGGGAGTCAGGCTGGCCATTCCATCCAGAGGCAGGGCGACGGGAAGCCGCAGGGCCAGTTTGTAGATGGTGCGCTGCAACAATAACGACAACAAAAAGGATTGTTTGTTATTATTCAACGCGGCGGATATCGGAGTCCTTTATCCTGAACGGAGGGTCGATTTGACATACCTTTGGTGACTTCATGATCACATCGAGGTCCTTGTCAGATGTTGCAATCACGATGAGAGAAAGCTGCCTCTCGCTGTTGATCTCCTTTCCTTCAACGAGTCCGGCCAGGATAGAGGAAGGAATGTACTTGTATGCGCTGTAAGAGGAAGAGCAATACACAAGTCTGAGACATTTGAAATGGGCTGCATTACATGACAGTAGCACGGTACAGCCGGCATGGACTGGGTTGCCCCTACATCTTAGCATAGTTCTTGAAGGCAGATGGCAGATTTTCCCAGGTAAGTCTCAGACGAGCCGCTGGCTTTTTGTCCATCAGGCCAGTCTCAGCTGTGAGCATGGTGCTGTATTCCTTGCATTCAGCTCCCCAGGCAACCTTGGCCTATTTAAAAGAACATGCAGCATCACAGTGTAATCCATGCCAAGATTGTGCAATACAACATAACATCTTTTTTTTAGCAGTCGCTTTCATCCAAAGCTACTTCCAGGTGAGACTGAGAACAATCAATGCATACAAGCAATATTAATTACAAATATGTAAGTCCTTGACAAAGTTTGTATAGTGCAGAATATAGTGCAGCTTTTAGGAATCAAACAAAGGTTTGGGTTTGTTTTTTGTTTTTTGCTTATCTTTTGTTATTTAGTTTTTTGCTAACTGTAAATGTTACTTACAGTTACTTTGTGCTTGTTAAGCAAAATTCCATCAGCACAGAACTTCCAGTTGTCATCCTTGGCCAAAGCTGCGATGATCAGCTGGACCCTGGCGGTGGGCTCGTCAAGGAACCCAGAGACCTCGTATCCCATCATTTCGTGGTCAGCCCTGACCACGCGGAACACAATGGCGAAGGAAGGAGCAGCGGCGGCACCAAGATATTTTTTCTGTGAAGAAAGTTGCAATCACAAATGGACAACACAATAATTGTGTGGAGTTAAAAAAAAAAAAGGAATAATAATGACCTTCAGTGACTACGGATACATGTAATTAAGGAGCAGGTTAGACGTCTTGCTCCCCAAAAATACCCAAAGTCTCACCTTGTTGTAGATGGCCTTGAAGCTTGAAGCGCTGCTTCTGCTAGTGGAGGCTACAGCTGCAGATGTGGCCTGAGAGACGATAGCCTGTACATTTGGTGTACAGTATCGAATTAGTCATCATGGAAGACACAGAAACATAGAAACCTAGGAACGCTATCCTGTACAAATCATAGATATGAGACAGCGTATCTACCTGCTTCTTGTGGTCCTTCTGGAACTTCACTGGGTACACAATCGTCTGTATGGAACAACAAACTCTCATCATCAAACATCTCAGCGACTATAGACATACGCTGTATATACACGGCCAGTTCATCAAATTCAAGCATCATCTTCATAAATATCTCATGTTATTACACGGCTTTGTTGAATACTCAATTCTGATTGGTCAATTATGGCATTCTACGGTCTGTTATTTCTGAATTTCTGAAGCAGACCACTGCTATGAATAACAGACCGTTGCTATGGATGCTCTTTCCAACCAAGAATCTAAAAGATCCAACATTTTATTTTTCAATAACATTGTTTTTAAATCAGTAAAATCATTTTTTGTTGTTATATTTTGTGTAAAATTATTGATTTCTTTAGTAAGTAACCGCCTAATAAGCGGGATAATGTACAGCGAGCCGGTCATTATTGTGAAATAAACCCTGACAGGGTGAGGCAGAACCCCGACACGAAGCATCATTATCATAATAATGACCGACCCGCTGTTCATTATCCCTTACATGGCAATCTTACCTTGGACAGACGACTCCTAGCAGAGCGTGAAGAGCTGGAGGAAGACATGGAGCTAGACCTGGAGGAGGAGGAGGAGGAGGAGGAGGAGGAGGAAGAGGAGGAGGAAGATTTGGAAGAACTGCTGGTGCTTAGTTTGCTGCTACGGCTGCTGCTGCTGCTGCTGCTGCTACGGCTGCTGCTGCTACTACTGCTGCTACGGGCTTGCTTGGCTGGCTGCTGGGCTGCGTGGATCGCCTTTTGGTTGACTCTCGATGAAGCCCTGGAGGAGGAGGACGACGATGAGCTGGAGCTGGACAGAGCACTGCTGCTGGAGGAAGAGGAAGATCTGGTGCCGTTCTTCTTCATCCCGGGAGCCAGGATCTTCTTGAGTTTGGTCAGAGCTGGTTTGCTCTGGGTGTGTTCTTGTTGTTCTTCTTCGCTCAGGTTGATCTGCTTGATGATCGTCTGTGCGGCCTTTGGTCCGACTTGGACCTCCATCTCCAGTCTCTCGACCTCCCGTCCCTCAACTGGCGAAAAAACAACAACACACACACACACACACACACACACAAGTAGTTAGTGTTGTTGATTTGAGGCACATAGCATTTTTGCATGCATCATATGACGTGTTTTCTTTTAGTACTTGCCATGTTTAATGTTCACAGCGACAATGTGCTTTCCAACCAGTTTGTAGAGAGGTGTGTTCCTGATGAAGGAAGCATCCTCAGACTCAAGCTTGACGCAGCTCTTCAATCCCATGGCGGCTAGTTTAGCGCAGTACTTCTTCTCAAAGCGGGCCAGCTTGGACTTGATGATGGGTTTCATTCCAGATACCACATCGGAGATGATCTCAGAGGATTTGGACTAAACGAAAAAAAGAAAGGACTGAGGAGAGTAAGTAGGTTATAGTGAAAGGTATGTGGTGCACTGTGACCATGCATTTTAAATTAAATGTTGTCATGGAAAACAACTCACCGCACTCCCTGACAAAATGGAGTCAGCCTTAGAGATGAACTGCCTGCCCATGAGGGGCTCCAAGATCTCTGCAGGAATGATGGGCACTATTTTCGCGGCAGAGAGATCCTCGATGTTTCTGGACACTGCGAAACTCTCGTAACTGTTGAATGTAAAAATTTAAAAAAAGAACGAAGGTAAGAAAGATTCAGGTCAGATTTGGGAAATGTGTTCTGACAAACTGGGCTACCTGCTCAGGGTGGGCTAGCTACGCAGTATTTTCCACACGTTTTTCACACAAAATATGCCCGCCCATTATTTTGAGCTACCTATACTGAGCCATGCAGAAGCTCATGTATTTTGTATTCATGATCAGCTGTTGTGGCAGCCTGCTCTAAATCAGCCTACTTTGACATGACAAGCTAGGATATTAAATGGCTAATAGTAGACAAAGCCTGAGTTATTTAGGCTACTGTTAGCCATACCATGGTTGTAGAAACTTTGAAATCACAAGCTAGTTTTGTGTTTTGTTTTCATTTGTAGCTTGCGACGAGGCATTATATTTGAACAGAATAATAAATCGGTTCAAATGCTCAAGAATTTAACCAAACATAGGCTGGATTTGCTGCTTATAATCATGGTAGCGCATTAGGACAAGGGAGCTCCACCTACTGGAGAGCCCATTTGTCCGAACAACAGCAGTGGCTGGGCCCAGAGGAGAGAGGGAGTGGAAGCCACACCAAGGGCTGGCTGGATCTTACGTTTACAAATGACATATTTCTGTTTATAGCCGCAATAGTCTAAAGGAAGAGTTTTGTTTACTGCATGGCTGCAAGATGTTCGGGCAGGGCGACAGGCAACGCCTGTAGCTTGAAGTTGCCTTCGGTGATATCAAGTTTGGCTGTGATTTTAGCTGGAAGGATAGAGTTGACCTTGGCTCTGACGAGCACGGACGACTGGAGCAGGTCAGTGTTCAAGCCCATCACAGCGAATGACTGAACAGCAAGACTAGAAGAAAAAATGGATTTGATTAATTTCATGAATCATCTTATCAGAGAATGGAGAGATGGAGAGAGAGAGAGAGAGAGAGAGAGAGAGAGAGAGCGAGAGAGAGAGAGAGAGATTTTAGGACTACCAACCACACATACCTGGGCCTAATCTCAGTCTCCAGGTTCATGTTGGCCTTCAGCAGATGAGCAAAATTGAAGTTTTCTGGCAGAGCAGGTGTGGTGCTTGCCTTGACTAACAAAACAAAGGGAAAAACAATACACATCTCGCTTATTGTAAAAAAAATAAACTTTTAAATCCACATGGTGCAATGACTCTTATCTTTCTCTCTAAGCAAAAAAATCCACCTGTGATTATTAAATGTAGATTATTATCACATTTCTAGCATTAGAAAGTAGTATTCTTTATATATCACGTATCATAACTACCAAGTATGTATTATGTCAGTCCAGAAACACCCAGGAACATGTTCTTCTAGGTGTATTTACTGTGGAGTGAAGTCACTTACTTTGGACAGCGGCATTAGCAACAGCACAGGTGTACAGACTGAGCTCCATGGGGAAACCTGCGGCGGTGGGGAAGATGCGGCGGACCTCGGCAGCCAGCAGGGGCTTAGTGTAGTGGGCGATGATTCCAGACAGCAAACTTCTCACAGCATTCTTTCCCATTTCCTGAACCTGGGGTGCGGTGGCCAACTAACGGGAGACGCAAAGTATAATTTAACAGCATGGTTTGAAACAGTTTCGTATTACCACACGCATCGTTACTTCACATGGACAGCATGTTTACACTTGAAATGTTTATAATTGAAAACAATGTTGACAATTGTTTAGGAGCTGAGGAATTGTAAGTTGAATCTTACTGCAATGGCCTTATCAACCAAAACTTTGTCAATATTGGCAAAGGCGATTTCCTGGCCCAGGAACTTGAAGTACACAGAGGCAAGAGGCTGGCTGGAAGGCAGAGACCTCCACTGGGTAAGCTATGGAAAAGAGCAAACAGCACATCATTACATTCTGCATGGTGCGTGTTTGTCTGTGTGCGATCCTGTCCATTTGGTTGCTTACAGCCTTGAGGACACGCCTCATCTTGGTGATTCTGTCAGCATTCTCCATATCAGGGTCCTTCAGCAGAGCCTCCTGGAGTCCCTCTGTCCTCACTCCAACCTTAGAAGAAGATGAACTCATTTAAATGTGTACCAATGGATTTTTTTGTTCTGTTAATTAATTAAGTTAGTAAGTAAGTGATTAGGTAAGCTAAACATACTTCAGATGGCTAAATGAGTGTTGAGTGTGTTGGCTCTGCAAACACACCTCAAAAACATCCGCTGCCGCTCCAGCGAGGTAGCCACGGGCTTTAGCCACAATGGCCCTGGGAAGGATGCGAGCCGCATCGTTGATGTAGAAAGCACTGGCTGCAGCACCAAGCATCAAGGGGTCTGTCCAAGAGGTCCGTCAAACAACATTTAGATAATCACCTGACGATAAAGATAATGACTCATACACTTTTCTGCCTGGTTGTCCTTACCGCTGTAGGTATCCATGTGAATAGCTTTGCTGAAACGGTAGCTCATACGATCGAACTTGGGGCTCAGGATCTTGACGGCGACATTGCATGCGGAAGCGCTGCAATAAAAAAAACACCATAACTCTTCTGTGCACTATTGGTGAACCACAATTATAGATCATGTAGACGTCATGAGGTATAAAGAGGACTGCATTCTCTTACAGGGAGGCCTGGTGGGCCACGGTGCTTCTGGTCAGGGACTTCATGTGGGAGTAGGTAAAGCTAGCCACCTGCAGGTTCTCTTCGGTCTTCAGAACGTTGGCAAGAGTAGTTACCAGACCCATGGAAGGCTTTGTCTCAAACAGCACAATGCAAGCAAGCATACGAAGCTCAGGATGGAGGGCTTTGTCCATGAACATCTGCACGACCATCTCTTGGATCTATATTTAGATTGAAAAAACAAAACAAACGAACTAAAATCTGGAATCTTCTGCTGATGTTGGCAAAGGTGTCACCATTCCCTCAACATTGACATATAACAAACCAATCTGGGCTCCTTCTTGGCGATGTTCCTCATGGCCAGAATGGCGTCAACGTGGACTCTCACAGGCAGAGATGCAGCGCTGGTGCCAAATAAGGGCAGGACCTTTGTGATTGGCTTAAGACTGTTTGGGTGTCCGGCGTTACCCAGAACCTTCAGCAACATAATGGTCTCCTCGATGTTCTGCTCAGCAACAGCTCTGGCCATTCGCTCATGGATGGGCTGTCAAAGGGAAATCAAGAATCATTCAGATTCAGTCCTGACTGAATGTTGATAAACGTGAAAATAATGAATATGAAGACTTATTTTTTACCTTGATGAGCTCGGCAGGGCAGGTGATCTTCTCAGCACAGTGCTTCGCAACCATGGTACCATAGCCGAGCAGTACGATTTGACGCAGAGCAGGGTTCGCCACAATTAAGTTGTTGTGGGTCAGGGCCTGGAGAAATTGAATAAGTTACTACCTATAAATTGTATATGACAACTGCCATCAAATAAACGGCTGCTTTTAAAAATGATACCCACTTCCACAATCTTGATGGCCTCCAGATCAGCTGTCACCATGTGCATAGAAGCTATCAGAGCCTGAGACGCCTCATAAGTGCTGATATCTCTAGCCAGGAACTTCTCTTGGATGAACCTCAGAGTGGTTGAAGTTCCGATGGTGGGAAGGGCATTCAGGATCCACTGTCTTAAGGGTCCAAAGAAAGACAAATGAGCTCAACTCAACAGTTTCCTCTAGGTTTTTAAAAAAGGTATCATGATGCTATCATCCAAATCACCTGTAGTCTGGTTTGCTCTTGAACTGGTTCCAGATCTGTTCAATGTCCATGATGTGGGATTTACGGAGCACCTGGATCAGTTCCAGGAACTTCATAGGGGCATCTTCATGGACCATTTGCACATTGTTGCTGACAAGATGGTTCAGGAGCGTCACAATCTAGCGGTAGAGAGCAGAACAGTTTATTATAGCAGGTTATAAAACACCATCATATGAAATGATCTATTTTATTAATACATGTAATATGACAACAACTTCAAGGAATACCTGAGCTTGGGGGTTGGTGATCTTAATAAGCTGAATGGGTGTCTGCAGAAGCTCGGAGGCAAATTGATACTTGATGGAGCCACGGTGGAGATACTGAGCGTTAACAGGGGCAATGGGGGCCTTCTGAACCTCAAGGAAAACCAAGGACTGCCTGTATATAAAAAAAAACAAGAACGGTTAACTAATGATCCCCCACCAAAAAAAAAAGAAAATCAACGCTGGTTGCTGTTGTTATACCACGTACTTTGTGTCCATCTGGGCAGCTCCGTTCAGCTCGTTGAAAGGAGAGAACTGGATGAGCTCATTGACAGAGGCCTCCAAGAGCAGAACTCCAGACGCCAATGGCTTCAGGATGTAGTTGTATGCTGCAGCTCCCCTCAGGTTCTTGGCATCCTGTAGAGATGAGGCATACATATACACAGACAGACATATATAGCATACTTATGGCACAGTGATTTACATTTAATTATTTTCTCTAAATCTTACTTCACAAATGTACATGAGATTAATGTTGTGCTTACTATCTTGTTATTATGATTATTATTATGATTATTATTATGATTATTATTATGATTACTATTATTATTCGTTATTTACGGTAACTCATGTATTACTGTTATTCATCATCATAGCTCTCAGTGGAATTTATCTGTGGGATTCTCTGCTTCTCTACACTGTCTATAACTTCAGACTACACACAAGGAGCCTGAGTTTACCTTCTGGCATTCTTCACATTTCTCAGTGTAAGCCAGACCCAAATCCTTGACAATTTTCTCCTGGCAGTTATTGAGATCCCTGGTCTTGGTCAACAGAATGCGCTCAGCCTTTTCGTCTTCAGTGATGGCGTAGAGCGTTTTGCAAATGCCCTGAGCGCCAGCCTGCAAGACACAACACACACACACACACACACACAGTAAAACTCAGTACAGAGTTAAAATTCTCCACCGAAATGGATTTGTATATTGTAACAAACCTCCTGCAACTCGTAGACGTTCTGTGTCTTCTTGATGTTGAGCTGCAAGACGTTCAGGACACCTCTGAAGATGTTCAGCACAGTGGGGGAAATGCCTTCTGGGGCAAAGAGTTTCCCCACAACACCGTTGGCGTACTCAAACTTGATGGGAGTCACAAGCTCAGAGGCCAGGGCTGCTTTCAGCTTGTTGGCTGGGATGTAAGCATCCTTGGGCCAGATGCCACTGTACTCATAGAGCTCTGGATCGGCAAGCTAGGAGGGAGATAATATCCTTATTAAACTACAACGGTTGATTCCTGTTTGGCTGTTTGGGAGTGATATTAGATTTGGGTGGTGGTCTTGGTGTGGTGTTTACCTTAAGCAGAAAAGTATTCTCAGCAATGGCACTGATTAGAATTTTGCTGCTGACTTTCAACCCAGCCCTCACCAGACCCTCCTCGGGGAGCCCCCCCATGAGCACAGCCTCATACTTGTACACATAGGTCTTGCTGCTGGTGAAGTCAGGAGCTGCACACACAATACCATTTAACTTCTGAGTACTAATTCAACAGCAATTATCTGATACCATGGAGTTATTCAGGAAACATATCAAATGTTCCCTCCTGAGTAGCACTGCACTTACCAAAGTTTAGATGTTGTCCAGCTGAAATTATAAAATAAATAATAATTACACATTTTCAAATGGTAATGGCATACTAGTAGAATAGGAAATGTATTATTATTCCATGTCCAGTTTATTTATTTTTTAGACACATAGTTTAAATTTAGACTATAGTTATATATATATATATATATAAACAAAAAAAATATATATATATAAAAACAAAAAGAATATGAGTTACATAAAAAAACTATATAAAATGCGACATATATGAATATCATCAAATAATTATATAAATACACAAACATTTGAATATTAATCTAGGGGAACCCATCGAAGACTCACCCGCGACGGCCAGAGCCAGAGCTAACACAACCACCTTCATTGCTGATGGGATTGTGGATACCTGCAGGCCCACGCAGCCTTATAAGGGGGGGGATTTCTCTGCTGGCCTATGGTCAAATCACAATGTCAGGCCAACCTGGACAAATGACATTGAATTTGCTCATTTGGGGACACATTTTAGTTTTATCTTATGAAGTTAAACAACCTCCCCTTTTTGGTTGTTGTAGTAGCAGAGTCGGTGTGCATCAATGCAATGGAGGTTAGGGCCACCTGACATGACTTGTTTGAATAGGCAGAGCTGCATTCAACAAAGACACAATGGCTACCAGACCAACCAAAGTTATTATATTGTATGGGTTGGGGTTGATATTGTGGCGAACGGTACGCAGGAATAAGACAGGAGCCCATGGCCGTGGTCGCCACAATATATATATTTTTTCAATCACTATATTACAATCACCCATGAACAGGCGCGCTAGAACCCCGTTTCATGTGAGGGGGGCTGATGGCTGGTTTGGGAAATGGGTGGGTGCGATCGTAATGTCC
>JAOPJI010000016.1:4208119-4222587 GCA_027122695.1 Merluccius productus
ATAAAAGTTATTTGTGAATGAAAGTTATAAAGTGTTACCCACAAAAGGCCTACACACATGTTCGAATTTCCAAATTTAGGGCCTATTTACTCCTGTAGACATGATTGACTAACAATTAAAATAAATGAATAAAAGTTATTTGTGAATGAAAGTTATAAAGTGTTACCCACAAAAGGCCTACACACATGTTCGAATTTCCAAATTTCCATTCAGAATTCCAATATAGGAAATTAAAACATAGGCCCAATTATGTTTTAATTTAAATTAAAACGTAGGCCTAATATTATTTAGTTATTTTCTGAAGTGTACACATGGACGTTAGCCTGGCAAGCCAGACCCACATCAGAAAGATTAAATGTGCTGCCGCTAGGGGCGTCTAGATTTAATGGCTACATGGATGTGGCAGGTGGCTGACAACTGGCAACATCGCGGTGACATTGGCAACCCATTTAATGTCACAGCCTGTTAATAAAATGTCATGGTGTCCGAACTTGTGTGCACTCTCCAATGTCTTGTCAAGTTGCCACCTAAAACAATTGTTATCTAAGGGCAAAGATAAGACATCGTATACAGGCAATGGGATGTTTTATGTTGTCTCTGTGTTGAATCTGCAGCCCATGACGTGGCAATATGCATCATGCTATAGGCCTAATGAGGAATAGGAATTAAGGTTCTTGGAGGAAGGTTTTGTTGAAGACGGGGTCGATTGACAGCCTAATACATGGAAGAGATAGGCAATGGATATGACAGCCAAGGAGACGGATATCACCAATAATAATGGAAGGAAATCCATCATAATGATTTATATTAGGCCTAGGCCTGTATGTTCATCAAATGTTTCAGCAATGTTAATGTTAACATTGTATGCAATCCAATGACCATTTGAGTGGTTCCTCGTTCTCGTCGCAAGCTGCTCGCTCACAGCCATCACATTGCGGTTGTTCTAGTTAGCTCTTAATTAAGTTCCCCTGTGTCAAGTTATGCCAGAGATTTGGGGCCCCATGATAAAATATATAATTGGACCACAGTACCTCAACACAGCACATTTTATATAACCACACCTAGACACACGCTAGAACCAAATTAATCTGACGTTTAAAATAGGCTAACTACACTTTTTGGCTTTGAGTCTGTGCGATTAAATTATAGCAGTGAAATTGGTAAGGGAGTGGGGTTGGTTCATTTGCTGAGGTATGGGGACGGGTGACCGAGGAAAAGAAGATAAATGTGGGCAACATCAAGGGAAAACGTACCGGTATGCATACAATCATGCTAAAGGTCTGCCTATATTTATTTCATTTCAGCTAAGAACTTGTTAAACATTAAAATGTGTGTGAAATCACATGTTATAATGCAGCCCCGTTTCGTTATTACTAATTAAAATCATACTGATCACACTGTATAACGATAGAAATGTTGGGTATTTACTATTACTGTAACGTCATTAATAAGTTGCCTATATCGTCCAATAGGTGGCAGTAATGAATAGACTAACTAGCCAGTGTGTTGATGGAATGAGCAATGTGTTCATTTGCAACTACTCGTTGCATTGTGTGTGTTTGTGTGTGTGTGTTTGTGTGTGTGTGTGTGTGTGTGTGTGTTGATGAATATCACTCAAATAAATAATGACAAGCAAAGAATGACACCAATGGTAAATGACATTAAACTAACACTGATATTCCACGTTCAGTGAAGTCAAGTATTTGTTAATATCTCTATAGATGTTCTTGCACTCGTCTGCCATCAGACATCAGGTTCACCTAAAGTCTGATTATTTGTGAGGCTAAAACTGTCCAACGTCGTGCTCCGTACTTTGATTTGTCACGTGACTAGCTTCCTGATTCCCCCGAGGCGGGAGGCGCGTGACAGTTCCTCTCCGTCCACGGGAATGGCTGATTTAAACATGTTTCTGTTCATGTTCATTTCAACAATATGCCTTTCTGCCACGGCCGACGTGTGTCCGTGTGACGACGCGGAGCTGTGCCAGCCAATTCAACAGGAAAGAGACTTTGAGGTTGGCTGCACTTCGACAATAAAAACATTATACCAACAATATAAAGTAGAAACTAAAGTGTGGGTCCAAAAGGTGTCATTTTTGAAGCAACGCCCACACGGGTTACAATGGTCGTCTCTGTGTACAGTGATTAAACGGTTACGTTAAAACACTGCATGTCTTTTATTCATTAGCCTATTTGTAGATGTATTGTTTTTATTTGATTGTCATTACAATATAACAAAAATAGCCTGTTTATCCTTTGGGATTTGTAACTTGTAACAAAGTATCACGAGTATCGTGTTACTAGCGTTAGCGTTGTCAAGCAGCGTTGCTAGGGTAGGCTGCTGATGGTTCCCCCTTCATTTGCATGCCTGCAGTGAACTGGGATATGCGTTTCCTCATTTTGTTTGTAGGTGTTTGTGTTTGACGTGGGTGGAAATGCATGGAGATCTTACAACTGGAGCCTTGTGACCACAGTAGCAGCGTTCGGAAAATATGACCCCGACCTCATGTGTTATGCACATTCAAAAGGTGCACGTGTTGTGCTCAAAGGTAGCCCCACCATCAACATCCATTCAGAAAGCCTTTTTTATTTTAGTTATTTATTCGACCACTGCCAAGTAATACAATCCAATGACTGATGATAAGAAAAAACCCTTTATTGCCTTTTTATGTTATCAAGGTTGATCTGTTAGTCTCCATTCTGCTCTAAAACCCACATTACCTTTGACCTAAATTAGGCCTACAAGATTAAGGCAGATTAAACTGAACAATGCATGCTGGTACATTGTCCTTTATTGGAATTACAGATGCATTCATTTATGATGGGTTTGCCGTTCCTTCAAATGAAAAGGAGAAATAAAATCAACAACAACAAGAAAGAAGAACAATCAACTCTTTATCCTTCAATGTCATCACACACACCCCATAATATTCTCCTTACTTTACAAGGTGATGTGTCCCTCGCCCAAATCGTGGACCCGGGGAACAGAACGGCCTGGATCACAGAGAAGCTGAACCAGGCCAAGACTCAGTTCATGGATGGACTCAACATAGACATTGAGCAAGCAGTGGAGGCTGGTTCTCCAGAGTACCACGCGCTCACAGCCCTGGTGAAGGAGAGCACCGAAGCTTTCCATAGGGAGATCCCCGGCTCACAGGTGAGGAGGAGGAGGAGGAGGAGGCGGCGGCAATATGTTAATCTCCAATCAGCGATCATCCAATGAAAGCGTTGGGCGCAAAGTAAACAAGGAATCTACCTTCACGTCTATTTCTTTTTGGCTCAAAGCATTTACGTCTGCTTATGTTCTAGGCTAGTGTGGTGGCTATAGGGTGTTCGACTCCCAACCGAAAGGTTCCAGGGTTTGATCCACAATGTCTCGAGGCATCCTTGAGTAAGATGCCCTAACCCCTGCCTGTATATGAATTCACTGCAAGTCGCTTTAGGGTCTTTTTATTTTCTGGTCTTTCTTTAGGTGTCATTTGACGTTGCCTGGTCACCGAACTGCATAGACAAGCGTTGCTATGACTACGTGGCTATTGCCGAGTTGTGTGACCTGCTGTTCGTGATGTCCTACGATGAGCAGAGTCAGATCCTGGGGGATTGTATTGCCATGGCCAACGCCCCAGTGTCTCAAACCATTAAAGGTAGGTCTCCTTCATACATGTATGTGCTTTTAGTTGCTGAAGCCAAATCAGTTCTTCATTCAACTGGCAACTGTGATGGTTTTTCTAGGCTACTACCAGTATTTGGATCTAAAGATAGACCCCAAAAAGCTAGTGATGGGAGTACCCTGGTATGGTTATGATTATCCATGCCTCAACCTATCTCAGGTAAGACATTTTCCATTTAACACAGTGCGAAATTAGACAGCCCTACAGAGAAACCATAGTCATGGAGTATTCTGTATTGTATAGTTATCCGTCGCGTTGTGCATAGTTTGACAATAGTGAGCACTTGTGCATAGTTAACATTGTGCACAGTTAGCAAGTAAATAAACTTAACATGGGCTGGTGGCATCATGTCCTGTACCATGCTAGGAAGGCGTGTGCTCCATAGAGAAGGTCCCGTTCCGTGGAGCTCCATGCAGCGACGCAGCGGGTACCCAGAAGACCTACAACTGGATCATGAAGCAGGTCAACAGCTCCATGACTGGCCGGCTGTGGGACCAGCAGCAGCAAGCACCATACTTTAACTATGAGGTAGGACTTGTAAAGACGCCCCCCCTGGGGGATGAGTCTCGATGCTCTCAATGTTTATGAAGCTATGTTTAGCCCTGACCTTAGCCTTTGAGCACTCTCCATTGGATGGAAGGTTTGGGTTCACTGCGGTCATCGTTTTAGCAGAAGAGGTTGTCCAGCACTGGATTTTTTTTTTGTCCTGCAAAGTTGTGAGTGTGTTCTCCACTTAGTCTGAATAAATAACATTGGAACAAAACCTGCTGCCTTCTCTGGTGACGGTTTTTAGTCTAGAGGGCCGGTGACCTTCTACAATGGCACCACAAGAGAACACTTTACGCTTTACAGATGCAATAAAAACGGTCCTATTGAATTCCCCCCGCGAGTAGTAGCGTTTTCTAGCCTCATTAACATCACAAAACATTGCCGTTGTTAGTGTTTGGTAGCTCACACACAATGTTACTTTGCTTTTTTTTAAATTTTATATATATTTTCATGTACATTTTCCCAGGACCAGAAAGGACAGATCCACCAGGTATGGTATGATGATCCAGACAGCATCTGCCTCAAGGCAAACTTGGTGAAAACCAAAGGCCTGAGGGGTATTGGCATGTGGAACGGCAATATCCTCAACTACATTGATGAGGCTGCCCGGCAACAGACTACAATGATGTGGAATGCTCTTGTGCAATGCTAACTGGAATACTAACCGGGAGAAATTTACACCCGCCATGAATCTAGTGGCATCCGTTGCCAAGTCAGTATAATCTTTTGTGAGGTTGGGAGGCCCAGGGATTTACTTTCACTGTTTGTTTCAGAAATATATGTTTGCACTTCAAAGTTTATTCTGTTTTATTGCTGTTTTGGATTGCAGTGTTTCATGTCAGGTGTCCCACTTGAATCAGCTTCTTGGAAACACAATCAACTTTTTAAAATTTTGCTATGCAAAGAAACATTCACGTATTTGACTTGTACTGAAGTATTTTATGAATAAAGACTTGCTGTTAAAAAAATCTGAATTCATGATTGATGTAATGAAGAAAATTAAAACTTTTACGTTTATCTTTTAGATAATTAAGATTTTAAATGATCAGATAAAATATCAAACATGAACAAATACTAGGACCACATAAAATTAAGCATGTGTAAAGTGCAATTTAACTTAATGTCAACTCCTGTACGCAGTGCATATAGAAATACAAAATTGTTTAAGAAAGATGCAGCTGCTTATAAATTTAAACTTTCAAAATACTCGCACTGAATTTGGCATCTAATTTATTTCTTTGTACAGCTAAAATGTATACAATTTCCTAAACTAAACATTGAATTAGCTTCCAGTTTTCTGGGCGAACGGTCTGTTCCGTGGGATTGGCCCGAAGGGTTGTGAGGTCATAGGTCCAGTGTGAGACGATTGGCTCTTTTTCTGAGCCAGCTCGGCCTTCAGCGCCCTCAGCTCGGTGGCCGCCTGTTTCCTCAACTAGAGAGAGCCAGACAGGAGACAATTGTAGACAATATAACTGTTTATACTTGTTTTATATTATTGTCACTGTTAAGTAGTACATTATTAATCTAGGGTGGATATATATGTGGTTACAAAAAGCACAATTGCCTAACTTTTCATTTGTATCAGTTGGTTGGGAGTATTGATCGGTTTTACCTTTCTGCTGATTCAATGCACATTTTGTACCATTGGGTGTAGATATATTATGATTAATTCAAATAAAAGATCATTGATGTACCCTTATCTCTGTGATAAGTTTCATCTTGGCATCTTCTACTTGTCTTCTCAGGTTGTCAATTTCATGGCTCTCAGTCATGATCTGAATGATGAACTCATTCTAACAGATGTGATTATGGTTAGTGAGGTTAAAGACATCACAACATGCAAGTATTAATAAATACTAATAAAAGGTATGATACAAATATGATGAGTCACTTTCAGTGTATAATAACTTCAGGTAAGACAATGAATTATCAATGATCGCTAATTAAAATAATTTGATAATCGTCAATTCAAATTATTATTTGATTCACCATTTTTTTATTGGGAGAAAAACATAAAACTTTTAGGATTTCTCTTCTCTCACTGATTAAGGGATATCTAGGATAATAATGTGTATAAAGTGAAGTAAGAAAGACTTAATCAACAGACCTTTGTGGATGACCTCCCCTGATGTCTAGCTCTGCCTCTGCCGTCCCTGGCCTGTAACTGGTGCAGGAGTTTATTGTAAAATGTCTCCAGCTCCTGACGCAAGTTTCTCAAGGTCTCTTCCAGTGGTGCCGCAGCTTTCTTGGTCTCAAAATACTTCTTTTTCCAACTGTCACGAGCTGTGCTCGTGTTTGCAGTTAAAAAGGAATTAAAAAACAAACACTTTTATATTGTTGACGTCTTCTTTTTGGATCAAATCTTGCTATAATCCTAAACAGTCCCAACTTTAATCTGGTCTTTGAGGGATTATTTTCCACACACATTAACTCAAGTTATTGATTTTTCTCAAAAAATGGTCTTTATTTGTTTTTCTCTAAAGTTCTGCAGAAAAACACAAAAACTACGACATGCAACAAAATGGCGTTGCATCTTCAACCAACCTTGATTCCTACGGTTCCTGTTTTGAGCCAATAAGTCCTTCCCCTTCCTCAGCAGTTCCTGTCTTGTCCACTCAAGCTGCTTCCTCTCTTCCCTCACCAGCTTGATCTCCTCAATAAGTTCATCTCCTTCAGACAGAGAGATACAACCCATGTCAGCTACGTCAATGGTGGTAGAGGGCCCCTATGTTTCCACCAGGCGTGATGTTGATCGGCCATTACAAGCCCTGTAGTGACAACAAACCTGGCAGTAGATCAGCTGTTAGCCCATTTAACAGCCCACTCAGTAGGCTGGTAGGTTAATCTATCATACATGATCATATTGAAATGGCTTATAATTGCTAAATGGCTTATAATTGCTAATCAATGGTGGTAAAATAGCAGCCCTTTAAACTGGCAATCATTGTTGATCCAGGATGTGAGCCGAGACACTGTCTTACTGTTATTCTGAAATAGCGGCGAGCCAGCGGTGGCGTTTGTGGCGAGGGTCCCGTTAGAGGCTGGTGGCTGGGAACCGTATTGTATCATAGGCCTTGAGGACAACCCCCGACTCCCTGGAACCTCAAATTATGAAAAGACACAACACACAAAGTGATGCGACATTTGAGTTGACAGTGCTTCGTTTTTTTGTCATGGAGACATCTTGTCTTTTGTTTGTTTGACCACAGATACATTCGATGTAAACCACCTGGCTGACGGGGGAACATGGTACAAAGCCCTATCATAAAGGCCTGGACTTTACAAGAGTCCAGAGCGCTTGTTAAAACTCTTGTGTCTGGCGTTGTCGTGGCAACTCTGCTTATTTAATAGACTAAACTTTAAACCACGTTGCTGATGTCAAATAAAAGAGGACATCCCGTACCATTTGTTTGGGCTTCTTCCCCGCCAGCGTCTTTGTCTGTACATCTTTTGATGGTCTGAGCCTGCAATAATTAGACATCCATTATTAAGCGGTTAGAAACTGTAGTTTTACAATCAAGCGTACTATAGCAGAAGTCTAATGTCGATGTAGGATTATGAACGCCGTAATGGCTGTGGTTAGATTGGCATAAAGGCATAAACGCTAGAACCGTCTGTGAACAGGCTACCTGTCTGAGAAGAAGCCCGACTCTCTGTCGTCCAGGGTCTCTGGCAGGCCTGAGTCTCTGGCCGCTCTGGCCGCTCTGGAGGTCAGCTTGTCTTTATTCCAGCCTGTCGTCTCTTCTCTCCCAGGGAGAGCCTTCGTCTGGGCCGGATCAACGTCTTGTCAGGCGTTCAAATGTAGATCGCAAAAGTGTGTTAAATAGCGTATGGACGCATTTGCTTGTTGTTTGTCCTGCACTTTGCAAACATTGTGCTATCAAGTCAATTACGCACGACAGGTTCCGGTTCAAATCATTGGATCTTTTTGAATTGCTAATTTATACCCAATATTATATTTGGAGAGAAAGAATATTCAGGGAAAATCTTGGTTTACTTAACAACGTTAGATACATGCAGATCTGATCAAGGGTATATATTTTTCACCTTGACTTTGTGTATCATGCGATGATCTCATCGGGGTCTTGCACCTCTTCTGACTCCTCTCCTCCGTCCAGTCAGCCTTAAGAGAGGAGCCCCCCTCTCCGTCGTTCTCTCCCTCTGTGGAGCAGCAACTGTCCTCCTCCACCTCCCCCACCACCTCCTCCTCCTCCTCCTCCTCCTCCTCCTCCTCCTCCTCATCTCCCTCCTCCTCCTCCTCGTCCTCCTCCTCCCCCCGCCGCTCCTCTTCGTCCGCGGCGCTGGGGGTCGGGGGCGAGTGCCGGGAACCCTGGGGGATCAGGGGGAACTTGACGGGGGGTCCCTTGGGAGTCCCGGTGGCGGGCCCCCTGCAGGGCTTGTGAGGGCAGTAGGCCTGGTGGTCCGGGGAGCTGCTGCGCGTGTCCAGGGTGAGCGACTGGGAGCAGACGCTGCTGTTGTTCTCCCCCACGGGCAGAAGGTACAGCTCCGGTTGAGCGGCCTGCAGAGACCATGGACAAGCAGCACATACGTTCGCTTTACATCAAATGTAGGATTTAGGCTTTTTTAATGGCTAGAAGATCAAATGGAACCTAATGAATCCCAGATGGCACAGGATAATAATATCATAAAATAATAATATATAAGGATAATAAGTAAGGGTAATAAATAAGGATAATAAATAGAGATACAAAAAGAAATGCAGCTAGATAAAACTACAATAAATACAGAACCTATATCTACTGTATGTAGGCCAACACAATATGAGTAGCAGCAGTGTCTGGATCTGGGATCCCTTCATGCCCGCCTGCCGTAGACCTCCTCTACCGACCGCTCTGCTGGTCAGTTTGAGTTCATTCTTAATCACTGCAACTGTACAAGCGTCAGGCCTATGTGAATTATGAAATTGTTAAAATAATGTAATTAAATAATGTAATAATTTAATTAACTTTAATTAAAATTAAAGTTTGTAAAAACAAAAACACGATTGAGTATATTAGGACACTATTTATAATTAATGAATTCCCATTCAAACAAACCGAGACTCTTGAACAAACCAGTATTGTTTTTAATTTTAGAATATTTTAATATTTGTTAATTGTTTATTTTATGTTTGATTGTCTAAAATGATCTGCTACGAATGTATTAATGTTTATGTAGGCCTAATGATAGGAGGATACAATGTAGGAAGTAAGGTAAGTAAGGATACATTTTAACGCTCCAATAAAGGAAACGACTTGACATGACCTTGGCCCACATCAGTTTGTCCAAGATAAATAAAATACCTACATATGGCGGAGCAAATGTTTTCACTTTTAGATCCCTCTCTTGTTCGTGTTTGACCTGTAAAACACAAGAGCATACAGCTGTGACACGAGCAGGCCCTACGTCTCTTTTATGACTCCAGGCCACACATTAGGCCCTCCTCAGAAGCACAATGACACTCACCACTGCTAAACTGCGACCGACACATTTCAGGAAGGACAACCGGTCCGCCCTGATGTCTGCTCCCAGGGAAATGCCCAGCTCCCCTCTCAGGGTCTCCAGAGTCATATCTGGATACACCCTGGAGCAAAGACAACAGTGAAGGTTATATGGTTTTATTCTCACTACAGTGCAAACTGCAATGATGGAAATATATGCCTGTACATTGTTCTGATTTGCCAGTTATACTGAAATGTGTGATTTCCTACCGGATAAAACCCGCAGATATGAAACTTTCAATGGCTTCTGCGGGCACTTTATTGAGCTTCCTATCCCACTGGTCATCAGGAACATACAGCACATGCAGCTCCACCAGCTACACGCGGGAAATACACCCAGTTAACACCGTGTATATATATATTTATTTATTTATTTATTTATTTTGATAATTTAATCACCGTTCATATCCATAAATATTGGCGCTGGTGTAATAGCCTATTAAAACACATAAAATGCATTATTTTATTTTTATTTCAGATTTTTTAAATTTTTAATTATTTAATTAACGCAAATCAATTTCTTCGTCTTAATTTGCTGAAGCTTATGGGAAACCTTGTAATAATATAATAATAATAATAAACGTGTCTGCGTCCACATACCTTGCTGCTCTTTGGTCTCCTCTCCTCCAGATATCTCACGGACTCACACGGCAACTCCATCATCATGGACTCGATTCGGCACATAACAAAATAAAAAAAATACAATCATGTGTCATTTAAAAACAAACAAACAAACAAACAAAAATAAAAGTGTAACACAGTGTGTGGGTCCGTGTGCTGCTGTCCCCACTAAGGGGCTGTGCTTAATGAGCTCAGCCCCGTGTTGCCTGGGGGTCCGCCACGAGTCCAGTGCGGGCATTGGCCAACATCTCTTTTACTGAAATAGCCTGAAACTTGTGTTGCTTTAAAAAAAAAAATTAGATCTTTATTTTTTCATCCTACTGCAAAATGTTGTTTTAGTTTGAGGTTCTCAAACATTAAAAAAAAATGTAACACTTTAGATTAGGGACCACATATTCAGCATTAACTAGTTGCTTAAGCACGCATATTGGCTCTTTATTAGTCATTATAAAGCACTTATTGTTATTAATGCATTATTCTGCATGACCGTATTCTACAACTACTAGGCCATTCACTTTAATATTAGAGTTTTCCCTCAATAACCTCCTAAATACTGCTTATTGATAGTAAGTAAGGAAGTTGTACATAAATTACGATCTTAGCAACTAGTTAATGGTGAATATGTGGTCCCTAATCTAAAGGGTTACCATGTTTTTTTTTTGGTCATTCTTTAGTAATTAATCGTGAAATTATTTGTCATTATTGGGGAGACATTGTTATGTTTGAAACTGCATTTCTAGCTAACATTGCTCCCAATGCTCCCAAAATGTCAGCGGTCATTGTGATGTGACTTGGCGATGTGCTGCCCCTATAGACGGTTAAGTTGTGACATACTAGCATTGAACTAGCAGTGCCATAGAAAAAAATAAAAATAAAACCACAATAAATGAATGAATGAATGAATGAATGAATGAATGAATGTCGGTGTGTCTGGGGGAGGGGTAGAAAAGTGCGGCGCGTCGCTCCTCTTTCAGCCCGGTAAGAAAGCGGGACGGGCCCGGCCTGTAGCAGAGCTATTATCCAGCAGAAGGTAATGGTCCGGGCCGCAGCGGGATACAAATAGCGGGGAGGAGGAAGGAAGGGCACTTCAGCCCAGATAATGGGGGTGGAAGGGTTTTCTGGCATGGAGAGAGATTCATGTACAGACACGGCTCCTTTGATGCAGTGACATTGGAAAGCCCATAAAAGCCGCGGTATAAAACACAGAAGCACTGCTACTTGGGAGCTAATGGGATCCGAGGCGCTTTTTTTGTTTCAGGATCAGGAAGAGGTGGGGTTGAGGTTGGGGGTTTGGGGGGGGGGGGCGGGTCATTTAGCATAGCATGACATGGGAAACACAAAGACGCTAATTGGATTTGCTGACCTAGGTGTTCAATACATACGTGTCAGGGGTGGGGGTCGTTAGAGATGAGGTGGACATGGCTAGGTGCTATGAGGGGTTAGCAAGGGTTAGTTATATATGGCTATACTGGTACTGGTGTCAAATACCACTATGACCTGAAACATGGACGCTCCTTCTAGCGGTGTTATTGGACTTGTGCAGTCGTACATGTTAGAGACACCAGAGCCAGAATCCGATTCATATCCTTCGCTCCTCATTTGCATGAAGTTGAGCTCTCTTCTACTTTATGCAGTTTGTGTTAATCTAACTGTTGGCGATCTAAAATGAAGACAGATTTAGCAACGGCATGGCTTATTTTTCGCGATTAAGTGTTTTCAGAAAAACACATTTCAATGTACTATTTAGCTATTAAATGAGATAATTTGTGAGGCGGCCACCATGTTGGTCCGGTTAAAAATCTGAAAGCAGCCCACCATTGAAAGTGTTCGTCAAATCAGGTGCATCCAGTAACATCATGTCATCACTCGCTCTGACCAATGGTACAACACTAGCATGATGCCTGTGACGGTCTAACTCCACATTAATTAAGTATTACATGGTTTTACAGTCTTTTCACATGTTTTCAGCATACATGGATTAATTATTTATTCCAGGGTTTTCTTTTTCCAATGTGTACTATTGTACTTTATCGTTATTTGCAATTTGTCATTGGCTGTCGTGTCAGGTGTCCCGCTGCAATCTGCTCCAGTGTGCTATTCTGCTACGCTATTCATTGTGAAAGCTAGCAAAACATTTGGCAGTTTGCTATGATACAATAAACCACCAATATCAAATTTAGTCCATCTCTTCGTGATAACGGCTGCGGGATTAGAGAGCTTGTGACTCGGCAACATTAACATTAGCTCGCCGTGGCTAACTTTAGCTTAGCCAGTGCCACGGTGCATTCTAGAAAACTCAATGGCGGTTTTTCTGTGCTGGATTTTGGTCGTGTGACCGATCGTCGCTTTCGGGGAAAAAGTCCCAAACCGAAAAATAGAAACCTTTCAAAGAGTTGTATCCAAGACATTGGTGAACATTTCAGTATGCGGCTATCGCTTAGGCTAGCAAGTTTATGCTCAAAGAAGAAAAGGGATATCCAATGAATCACTGCCCGACCGGTCCGGGACCGCATGTCCAAAGATGCACCGGCCATATGGGCTCCCCGCTGCCAGAACAGACCAGATTAGCCAGGTTAGAAGTGACTTCCAGGTCGTTTTCTCCTCGAACGAGGCCGTGCCTCGGCAGCTGTACAAGGATCAGGGCCACACACCAAGCCCACGAGCCAAAGTGCATTCTGGATTTACTGCTGCTGCTGCTGCTGGCCCAGCAAAAATGTGTCTTCTTACTAAATTACTGATTTCTCGCCATAGGAACATTGCAAAATTTGAATATGCTCTGATTCTGAGACAGACCCCTGTGACGTAGTCTACAGAAATCGAGTTTAGCTGTGGCAAAGTGAAATACTACACAAAATGGTAAAATAGGACCTGGGGTGCGTTGTACATCACTATCAGACATATCAATGCCAAAGTGTTTTAGGCTGTATTTTCACTTTAACCAGTTGAACACCTTCAGCCAATCAGATTAACGTAACGTCACCAAAGGAGCAAACTGATACAGCTCTTTCCGATTTGAATCCAGCCAAGGAACAGCGAACACACGGTTCACGTCTCACGGCAAATTTACATTCAGTTTTATTGCTGACCCAATTTCTGCAAAACTGATGCAATGGCTGCGTTGATACAACCGCCTTCGAGAGAAGAAGTGGAAATGCGCTCTCTACTAATAGGGTATACTGTTAATATATAGTCATTTAGGAGAAACATTTATCTAAAGCAACTACAATTAATTCATTAAAGATCTGGTTGGGGTGAGGCATCTTGCTTAAGGATGCCTAAATAGGCTGTGGACACGGGGTTCGAACCCGGTACCTTTCGGTTGGCCGTTGAAGACCCTCGCCACGAGAGAGAGAGCTTTGATTGTCCTCTGTATCCAGCCAGCCAGACACTATTTAGCCCGGCTGTCAGAAAAGCTCTTTAGACAGACTAATCTTTGGCCCACTGACAGCCGTGTCCGCTCCTTAAAAAATGAACACAAATTCCCACACAGCAGTAGCAGCAGCAGATCAATATGGCTGTGATAATAGAGGACACCTTCCAGGCGCCGCTGGGGCCGGGGCCGCACGCGCCATCATCTGGGCTTTAATTACTTGGCAGCACGCGAATCAAAATGACGATCATGGACAGGTTTGTATATGCTTGTGTGTTACGTGTGTGTGTGTGTGTGTGTTTGCGTGCTTGCCTGTATACAGTATATGCATATTGTGCTATTTTGTTATTTAGACATTGAGCAGACGCTTTTATCCAAAGTGACAACCAGTGAATTGAGACGTGATGAAGGAGCAGGTCAGCCATCTTGCTCAAGAATGCCTGCAGGTAGGCTGAGGACAATGGGAGCCAGAGCCTTTACCGCTAGACAGTGCTGATAGGACTGAATCCTAACATCACTGCAGACCATAATACCGCTGTGTGCTGTCTCGGCATGGCCGTGGTAATAAAAATGCATAGAGGTCCGGCATGAAAGCCCTGTCTTATCCCCTGACTTTTTACTCAATGGATCCTTTTCGGCAGGCCCGTAATATTATTTGTTATCTAGCCAACGAGCTCACAGCCGTCGGGCGAGCATGGGTGAGCGGGGAGTAAATGAGACATGAGGAGGAAAGGGGAGGGAGGGGAGGGGAGGGGGG
>JAOPJI010000016.1:4236526-4251863 GCA_027122695.1 Merluccius productus
GAGAGAGAGAGAGAGAGAGAGAGAGAGAGAGAGAGAGAGAGAGAGAGAGAGAGAGAGAGAGAGAGAGAGAGATACATCACAAATCAGCAATAAAGCCAGTCACGTTGAAAGGAGAAACAAAAAATCTATTCAAAACATCATGAAATTTGTCTACTGAAATCATAACATTTATATATATATATAAAATTATTATACTTGCAGGAAATCTGTAAAGGAGACTATAATTGAGAAGTTTGCTGGCCCATATGATGAAGGAGAATATTCCCCCTCTGTGCAGAAGACCTTGTATGACTCACAGAATTTGATCCTGGAAAGACTTCCCGAGGTAGGTTCACATGAGGGACTTCAACACACCATTCCTTCACAATGTCAGTTTGACTTCTCATAACCATAATCGTTTGTCGCTGTGTTTTTCTGCTAATTATAACTGCAGCATCTATAAGACGTGAAAACCAAAAACCACTCCCCCTATCAGTGTCATTCAATCAATGCAAGTAAGCACGCAGCAATCTCTAGGAAGCGTGGCTGTTACCACCAAAACTGTTTTTCAGGTGGAGGAGATAGAGATCGTCATGCCTAACCAGCATTACTTTACCATCGACATGACCAAATTCGGCCTGGTAAACAAGGACGAAGTAAGCCCAATTCAAAACAACAGCAACAATAACAGGTAGATAGCGAACAGACAAGAATACAACTTATGCCTCTCTCGTATAATTCCTTGCAGGTGCTTCTGCCGTTGGACAACCCCTCTGGTAACATTACGGGGACGTTGAGAAGAAAACCACGTGCAAAATTGTGAGGAAGAGTAAAATAAATGACTAACAAATGTACTCATTGTAAGTCGCTTTGGACAAAATCGTCTGCTAAATGCCGGAAATGTAAAATGTAAATGGAATGAATGACTACATTACAATTAAAACAAAAATACAAATAAAATCAATTTTCTTCTTTGGTGAGAAAAGAGCACCATTTATTGCAAATCTTTGATTCATATATTCAAACTCCAGTGTAATGTTGGACATATACATTGGTCATATACACATTTCCACACAATTGTCTCTGAGACAATGCTGAAAGCACCACAGGTAAGAAGAACATATAAATCAGTGATCTATACACGTCGATACCTCCGAGTCAAGAGCCCACAGCCCAGATACAGTAGGTGTGCAAGAAAACAGGGCATGTCGAGAATTGTTCTTGAGAATGGGAACATAACTAAATGCATGCTATGATCCTATTGTATTCAGGCATTATACAGAATAAAAAAAAAACATAAGGACGAAATGGGATTCATCAAATAACCTTCGACAATAATAATTGTAATCAAAGCTTTCCAAATACAAGAGAACACAAAATCTTTCACGATATAATATGATCTTATGTACACCTTTTTTAAACGTCCACCCACATACAAACTTGTGCAACATACACACACACACTCACACACATGATTCACAGCAGGATATCCTCGACAAATCTCGTAATTTCTTTTTTTTGTTTTGTTTTAAATAATAATAACAATAATCAACAAAAAACAATACAAAACACAAAATACCTATCTAAAGTAGCGGAAAAAAAAAAAAGAAAAAAGGAAAAAAAAGAAAAGATGGCTAAAAAGGTAAACAGCTGAGCTGGACAGTGTGCACACACTTAGAAAACACACAGCATTTAAAAATCCGTCCCATCTTCCTGGTATGATGCCAGGGTGGCTTGAGAGGAGGCTTTAGGAGGTGGCAGCTACCCTGGGAGTTTTTTTTGTGTGGGGGGTGGGGGGGTCTCCAACTGACATCTTGATTGTCGCTGAGGCATCGGGGGCGCTGGTCACTGAGGCGTCGGGGGGGCGCTGGTCACTGAGGCGTCGAGGGGCGCTGGTCACTGAGGCGTCGGGGGGGGAGGTCGCTGGTTGCTGCCCGTCGCTGCTACGAGGCGGTGCTCTTAAGGTGCTGGGTTTGCAGTGGCTTCACGTGGTATTCGTAGATCTTCAGCGCCGGGCCCAACTTTATGGACAGTCCTGTCAGGACGTCATTGCGCGTCATCAGGAGCAGGGACTTGCCGTCGATTTCCTGTCAAGCGGAGGTCAGAAAGAGTTGCATGGCTCTTCTTTAGGAATCGTCTCTATGATGTTTGGGATTAAATATGTGATGTGTGTGTCATCTTGTAATCTGACCACCGTGTATAACCAATAAGGTTGGTGAAAAAACACATGACATATACGCTGGCCACATACACATTCTGAGATGAAAGAAAGCACCACAGGTCAAAACACATGAATTATTATATGTCTTGAGAATAGAAAACACAATTATATCCAGGTATAATACAGGATTAAAAAAGTAATCTAAAAAAATATATAAATAAATAACTAAGCACAGCAGAAAGTGAGCATAGAGACATAAACAGAAAAGTGCAGTGATATTTGAATACACTTTTGCAAGTTACACAGAGAAGGCTTGAAGCATTACTACGTTTTACAATTTCCCTTTCCTCAACCATTCAATACAACACTAGCGATCATAGCTAAACTGAACACAGATGAATGAGAGTATAATGATACCAACACCTCTGTTGGTATCATTACCTAAGTGTGCATGCAGTGATTAGAGAAGTACTTGTTAAACATTGAACATTAAACACCCACACCCACACACACACAACACCCACCCACACACACAGACCCACACACACACACACCAAAAGCACTCTGACCAACCTGATCCTGAAAAGCAGTTGCTTGCTCTTCAAATCCTGTGGCTTTGAAGTAGTTGACAACATCTGCTACACCCCAGTTGGCAGGGTCTGGGATCTGGCCGTTCTCCACAGGGCTGTGATAACACAATGTCCTCAGTAACACACACACTCACTGGTCCAATGCATGCACTTTCATTTTATCCATCATATATGTTTTGTACTAAAACGATACAACACCTTTTGGTGTCCATTGAGCCATTTGCCTTTGCATCCATGCCAGCTGAAAAAAAAAGCAGAACATGACAGAAAAATTGTTAGTTTCAATTTCAATATGACAATATGAAATGACACCCACAGGGCTTATTACTCAACACAAATTTCTCACTTTGCAAAACATTGATATAGGCCTACATCTGTCCATGCGTACTGGTGCAGGGCTTGTGCTCAACGCAAGTGTGTCCCTTTAAAGTAACCACAAATAGACAAGTGTCCACAACCTTGAGCATCCATCATCGGCTCTCATGTCATTCATTAGGATTACTATTGATGTATTTTCGTTGTTGGTCTCTTACAGTATCTTAGGTTGGAGTAAATTTTCATTAGACGTCTTCTCAATGGGTTGTCACTTCCAGAAGGACCATCGTCTCCCTGGACGGTATTCAAAAAAGGGGGTCGGTTCTTCTAGAGCACAGCAACAACAACAACAACAACGACAACAACGACACAACAACAACAATCACACAGTATTGGGATAATGAATTAGGAGAAAATCAGGAGCAGCCACTCATCACGACGCAGGACTTCACGCGTGCAGCGCGGCCAGATCATTTGTTTTATTGTCTCTTTCTTTTTAAAATATATTTCTTTATTCTCATCTGCATTTAGGTATGGAAAACCTTTTTAAAAAAGGCGTTTTTACGATTAATAACAGTATAACGACGCAGGCGTAGGCCTTAATGTTATGCATTTATTACAGGGTACGAAATGTGGCAACGATACCGATACAATGGCTAAGTGCTACTTGGCAACCCACGCTAGGAATAAGTTAGCAGGGTTAGCTAAAGAAACATAATCCTTACCTTGTGTAGAGGACTGCACTGTGGCACCGAGGCGCGGAAATCACCGAACTATTCGAATTCGAATAACGGCTTCAAATAAATAGTGCAATTTAAACGGTGCTAAAAATATAGTGTCGAAATAAAATTAACATTTGATGAAGTGCATCTAGCTAGCTTTTTCTTTATCAATATTGGCTTCCTACGCCACATGACACTAATGATTCATGGGAAGTGAAGTTTTCGCCGGGCTGAGAAGTGTAGTCTGGTTTGTTTCAGTGCACATATTTGTAGTTTAACCTCGGAAACTGCGTCAGTGACAGCTGTGCAGTACTTTGAAATATGACCTGCAGGACAAATTCTTGCGACAAGAAAAAAAAAACATTATTTTTTTTAAAAGAATTGAATTTATTACAGTGACATATATCCTTTGTTACATAAAATCTGCTACAGCAAAGTATGGTATACTTCCCTTGCAAATACAAGTAAATGTGGGTGGGGAAAAGTGTCAGCCTTCTAAATGACATTGTGCAAAATACCAAACAAACTAAATACATATATTTATTATGGCCCATACTGGCATGTGTAACTGTAAAGAAAGTATGAGTTAAACTGGTCATCTTTTGGAGGACAGGGAAACGGTGCCCTCATCTACATCAACTGACAAACATTACACACATATTGGGAGGATTAGCACACACCAGAACGGTGGTCAGTTTACTGCACATCTTCAGGATAGATCAACACAACTCTTTCATTTAAACATGGTAAATTCTCAGGGGGGGGAATATCGATTATCTTAACCTGACCTATAGGCTCTAGCATTCTCATCTCCCACCTTACTGAACATAAAATACATGTAAATTAAATCGTCAATGTCAAATTTGATTTCAAAAATCAAAAAGAAGGACCATAATCTATAATAGCCATCAGAGAATTGAAAGTCACAAAGGCCTAGTCATTTTTCTAAGGGCAAGTGGTAAATAATTTGGACAAATAAATAATCCCATATATTCTTTGTTTATAACACTTGTGTAAATAAAACATTTGCATTTAGGACCTTCATACATACTATTTACTATGCAAGTTTAAATATTCAAAAGCAAAAGTCAATAAACATCTCCAAGTTTAAATAAAAACCTCACACAATGGTGCTTTTTGAAATGAAATGAGGGCAAACAAAATAAAATGTAACATGTGCTCAATACAACCCCCCCCAAACAAAAACAAACAATAAAATCAGGATGTACTGTTTGCAATACCTAAAAAAGTATTCAGTTACCAAAAATGCCATTATTTTGTTCACATTTTGCTGTCCTGGTTTTTACATCAAGTCATTAACAGCTGGGCAAGGCTTTAGCAGACATTTGTATGAATGTGTCCTACTGACTCTGGGTCAGTGATCCTGGGTGAATGTCTCTGCCAACAGTCAACAAACTGATGATTTCACTGGTCAACTACAGTTTAGTTAAAAACTGGAGCCAAGCATTATGGCTATATATGTCTTTGGGGCGAGAGTCAATTCTAGAATCAATTACATAACATTGAACTTTAGAATAATTATTCTGAAATGTTTACCAAAAAGTAGGTGGCACCTACTGGTTTACAATATGCTCTGTGGGCAACCTGGACCGGATTATGGAAAATATATACGACAGTTTACATATACACGCTAAAAAATGAAAAGTAGAATACAAGCTGAATACTTTGTTAGGTTGCCGTCAACATCATTCCTGTACAAAAAAAGCAAAAATGTATACAGCCACACAGAAGTTGAAAAATGAAACACAAATAAAAACAAAAAGATGGCAGTTAGAGAATGCCTCACGGATGCTCTGCTGAAGAAGCATCTAGAAAATAAGTATGAGAAATGACGTTGAGTAGATGGTCTGCTCAGGAAACCAACCACTGCCTCACAACCTCTGCTACGTACCCTCAGACTCGACTTTGCACCTAACTGTTGAACAAAAATACCTTCATGATGCACTCTTGAACAAAGGAAAAGAAAAAAATTACTTTTCTTTTTAAAATGCTGCCACATAATTCATTTCCATAAGTTATCTTTCGAGTGGATAAAACAAGTACCTGAAAAATATATCTTCATCTGGTTTATTCATTAGATTCACCATACCTTATCTGAGGTATATAAAAATGCCCTGGGACAGGATAGGGAATACGATGCTACGAAATGCTTCGGAACGGAAACAGCAATGATACATTTTCTACTGTATAATTTAAAAGGTTGTCACTAAATGCCCAAGGATTAAAACACTGAGTTCAAGATCTAATTCAGTGTTACTGAATGTTTCCCTTGACTGACTGTCATTTGTTTTGTTTAGATTTTGGTCATGCTTAAAACAAAAAGAAAAACGAGGTAAAACTAAACACGGGGGTGACCTAAAATCTTATGTCTGATATACGTATATTCTATATGCACACAGACGAGGATCTACTTCTTAAGGTTAAAATGCTTAGGATTATAGACTGGGCCAATCAACTTTGAAATCGAACCCTAAAACACAATCAGGCATGTAACAGACAATAACTGGTAAGACTCACTTGCAGGAACGAGGATCTGAAACCCTTTCTGTGTTTCCCAAATCAAAGTGTGCAATACTAGCTAATACAATCAATCACTCTTTGTGCCACTTTAAAAATGGGCATATAATAATTGGTTTTGGTCTTGCTTTGCAAATAATCAGTTGAATTTAAAATGGGTTGAGGAGGAAGAAAGGGGATTTCTACCAAGCTGCAAACATAAAAAAACAAACAGGAAAACATACAAGAGAACGTGGTCTAGTATTTGTGTGTTGCAGCACAAGGGGGTGTCTGCATAATGTGCCTGTGTATAGGTTAGTGCTAGATGCACGCAAGAAGGATCATGGCAAGAAGGACCTCACTCAGCCTTTTGTGGAATGAAGGGACTAGGCAATTGTTTTGAACACATGATGGTCTCAGCTCCACCTTCACCCTCAAATGAGTGCAAAAAATATCCCATTGCATGTGAGCCCTAATGGGTTCTCACTAGAACTCGGCAAACTCTTTTGCACACTTTTCCGTTTCTGAGACACGGACATCCTCCTCTTCATAGTCGTCGAAATTGCTTGTGTCCCCCGGTCCTCTGCACTTTGGCATGAAGGGAGCTTCGACCTGAAACATGAATAATGCAATAATGCATTTTGTTGCAGTGTATTTCTGATGAATACTATGTTACAACATCCCAAAAAAGATTACAATAAAACCCCCAACTCCAATGACAAATGACAAAGAATGGCCATATACCATGGCTCAACAAACCTTTCTTTCATAAATGGCAATCCAGTCTGTTGTTGAGAACCACTTGTGGTTTTTGATGTCGTTCACCCCATTCTTAAGGTTGCCAAATCGTTTGGTCAGATCCACCTGGAGCAGGTTCCTCAGCAGGTCCTTTAGGTCGGAGCTAAAGTGAGACGGGAATCGTACCTATGTGGCCCATAAATGTGGGAATGCAGGAAATTCGAAAAGTTCAGTCACAAAATATTTTACCTGAAAGTCCCACGAAAGACAATTACAAGTCAGTGCTCCAAATGACTAAAACACGCATGTTAATTAAGGTATATCTGCCCATCCCCGCATACCTTGCCGGAGACTATTTTCTCGTATATCTGGATGGGCTGGTCAGCAAAGAATGGAGGGTAACCAGCAGCCATCTCGTAGATCAGAACTCCCAGTGCCCACCAGTCCACAGCCTTGTTGTAGCCCTGGGGAACATCAAGTTAGACATTATGAATGAATGCAGGGGTGAATATACCTAGCAAATCCTTGATTCCCAAGGAGAATTGATGGGGAAATATGATTCAATCTAAAGCTGAATCTTTGTCGTTTTCATTATGAACTTTGACCCCAAAGGCAGCAGTTGTCACATATGGAAATGTGATTTCATGTAATTCAGCAATCCTACATAACAGAATGTCCCATCACCCTTCACGGTGTTTCCGTTTGGGGCAAGGAACACCTGCTATGGTTGAAAGTTAATTAACAAATGTATCATGCAGCAAGTGTTATGTAACTCTCAGCCAATGTGAAATGTCATAGTTCCTCAATGTACCAAAGAATGTCCTCATTGTGTTCCAGGGGAGTAATGTTATACACATCAACAACAAAAACCATCAATTATTGAATGGGGAGACACTTTCGCAATTGGAGTACAAGTCAAAGCTAAGGCTAGCCAAGTGCTAACGCCTGACCCACAGGGATGAAGCAGTGTACTTTAAAAGCTGTATGCAAAACTGTTTTTGTGTCATCCATTAAGTGTAGTAATACACTTTATTTTGTAAAATCAGAACACATAACTGTGCAAGCAATGGATCAGATTCCAAACCCAACACAGCTGAACTCCAACCTGTTGCACCCTCTTTGAACTGAAAGTCAACATGCTGTGAGTGATTCAGTGGTGCTGTTTTGGTGATGCACTTTATTTCTATGTCACCATCAGAACACACTACCAAGTTCTGATCACAACATCATTTAAGTGCACAATCAATCTATAACAACTCTAAAATTACTTAACTAGGCACCCAAATACAGGCACCCAAACATGGCCTTAAACTTAAATACTGAAGGTGCCAATACACAAATCAAAATTAGGCTCAAGTGAACAAAAACACTATTTGCTAGTTTGTTTTGTATGTTTGTTCAGCATTCACCGCCCTATCTATGTCGGTTGACCAGACTTCCTCTTTGTGGATTGATCAATCTATCAGAATGCCACATGTCATGTGTTGTGTTGCTATCATTTACAAGCCTAAAGGCCAACTGTTCGCCATAGTTGTGTATAGTTAAATTCATTTGCAGTTTCCTGTTTGTATGCCCCGTGGAATAGTGTTTGCTCATTAGTACCACTCTATGAGGAAATGCTCTCAGGCAAAACAAACAACAATTGTTCTTTCGTCATTTCATTGGTTAAGGCTATACACACACGTACATAGGACAGCCTATCCGATGACCTTTAATGCAACATAGTACAGTGGGATGTGGAGACCTCACCTTGCTAAGGATGATCTCCGGGGCCAGGTACTCGGGGGTTCCACATAATGTCCAGGTTCTGCCTTTTACTCTCTTCGCGAAACCAAAGTCAGTCACCTGCATTACAGTAATACTAAATTCAGCATCCTTTAGTAATACAATTTATGCATTTAATGTGTTCAATTCCCCAGTATCTGGCAGTCAACTGCATCTTTGAACCTTTTTGACTGGGCTAGTCTGTCCCCTCATAGCAAACGTATGTCCATCTTTCACATAATAATGTATAGTCCTACTGACAGTTTACCTGGATGTAGCCATGCTGATCTATGAGCAGGTTCTCAGGCTTCAGGTCTCTGTAGATGAGGTCTAGGGAGTGGAGGTACTCGAAGGTGAGTACTATCTGAGCTGCATAAAAGCGTGCATGGTTTTCACTGAAATAATGAAACAAAAATGGTGGTTAGTAAGTACAATAACAAAATGATACAAATCCTCATGATTTGTATCAATGATACAAATTAGTATGTAACTGTCCATAAGGAAATACACATTATTCCTTGTAGACAATTTTAGAGATGCATTAGAATATTTTTTTAATATTAAGTATAAGTGTGCAGGAACTGGAGAAACCTTAACACAATTTACCTGAACCTCCCAATGCGTCTGAGGTGTGAGAACATCTCTCCTCCAGGAACATACTCCATCACCATGTAGAGATTAGAGTTGTCCTTGGTGGAACAAAACAAAACATTATTCATTTAATTCACAAAAGTGAAAACCATTTCAAAGTACTAATAGACATTTGTCAAGTCATTGGTCTCCTCTGTCATTCTCGATTTTAAGATGGCCTTTTTGTTTTCAATTTTATTGTTTATTGCTTGAAGTAAAAAGAAAAGTGTGAGGAAGCCAAAAAGTAAACTCTCTGTCCCAGCTAACCTGGCCGCCGCCAACAACAACAACAACAACAACAAAGCTAAGGGAAAAGGTTGAAAGCTTACCTTGAAGGAGTACTCCAATCGGACAAGGAATGGAAAGGAGACAGCCTGCAGTATTCTCTTCTCGTTTAATGTGTGTTCTATCTGTTTCAGCTTGACCACCTGCCAATGCAATGCATGAGTCAAACACAACATTAGGGTGCATGCCTATGCTATCTGTGCTTAGGGTGTAGAGCACCAACAAACCACAATGTAAAATAAGACTGAAAAGCCCAATGACTCTCATCCTGCAATTGTAGGGTAAAGTTACAATTCAAAAGACAATAGATATAAAAACCTAATACAATATCTTACATGGTTAGAGATTGAATTCAGTACAGTACACAAATAAATGACTAAAGCCAAGTAAAAGGTATGACATGCATGCTAGTCCTCACATAAGGCTAGCATGTTCACAGGCTGAGAGACCAGAGGCAGCTACTTGAGGTTTCCGAGTACCATATCTGACTGTGAACGGAAACTTTCCACTTCCTTTTGAACGGCGTGCAGCATTTAGCCAAAGCTTTTGCTGAAATATGTACAAGTCTGCAAAGATCAGATAGTGTTATCGTGGGGGGGGGGGGGGGCAGGGGGCATCATAATGGACTAGTCTAACATGGGCTTATTTGTTGGGTGCTTAAGACAGTTACGCACTTTCTGTTTGTCCAGGATCTTCATGGCGTAGAATTGGTCTGTCCCTTTATGTTTGACGAGCATCACTCGGCCAAACGAACCCGTGCCCAGGGTCTTGAGCCTATCGAAGTCATCCAGACAAGTTGTGCTCTAAAAGGAAACACGTTATCAGTTCCAGTGAGACATCCAACTGACAAAAAACAACAACCACATGTCTGACTTCCGTCGAAAGATGTGTAGCTCATTGAAGCGACTGCAAATGTTAAAAAACAATTGTCGACCCACGTTCTAAAAGAATAACGAAAAAACAATATTAACTCTCAGTTCAGTTCTCAGTTCAATATTCTAAACTAAAAGTTGTTAAAATGCTTTGTCATTACCTGTGGTGGACACTCCCATTTCCTAAGAAAATCTTCTTTGGCTTTGGCTAAGAACTCTTTCACTACAAAAAGGAACAAGATAGGAGACAATGAACAGCATATTGGTATAGGTCTACAGGAAGGGAGGATATGCGGCCCGCTAGCAAGTTCAATCGGTAAAACATTCAGGGAAGGCATCAGTATAACCAAAGACATCCAAACTGAAGTCAGGCCAACGTCAAGTACTAGAAAACTTCTAGTACTGTACTTGACAATAAACGAAAACAAAACTTTAAATACTACATTTAAAGTTAAAAAATTACAAATTCAAAAACACCCAGACAGGCAGTTTAGCTTAATAAAGAGATGCAAAGAGCTCTTATGGGTTTTGTGGGAAGGGGCCAATTTTAAAGAGAGACAGTTCTGCATCCCTTTCAAAATTAGTTGAAGGAAAATTGGAAATGAAAGGCAGTAGAAAAGACAAAAACAAGACTGAAACTGGGTTCACGGTGCAGGCATTGGAAAGAGAGTGCAATTGAAAATTCACAGCAGACATGAGCTGACCATAGTCACAGAGAAAGGCCATGTATCGCTACCACGCTGTTGCCGGTCGCCATGCACAACAGGCAAACAGGACACTGTTGTCCATAAAGAGGCTATGTGTGAATAAAGTTGTTGAAAAGTGCCGTTATAATATTTACAAAAAGATTAAAAAGATCAAAACAAGAAATGGTATCTAAATATAAAATGGGGCATCCAGGTGCATGCTGAATTGAGGGGAACTGGAGTTAGCCTCTCTGTGACTTAGGATGGCCTGTGGAAGAATGCGCGTACCAAAAGTCTCTAAAGTTCACCAAGGGTTTGCAGGAACATTCACCCACATGGATGAAAATGATGAGGAGAAAGAGAAGAAAGAAAGTTTTATGATGTGCTCAAAGAAGAACATAAGAAATTCAAGTGGATTAAACATAACAAACAGACAAAATGACACTGAACAAGAAGACACACACCAAGCATATATCCAAAGCTCATTAAACATTTGGGTTTTGAATATCAATGTAATTTCAGTTATGAAGATAATAAATACGTGTTGCTATAAGAACAACAAAATCATTAGATGAATCATTAAATGTAACTTACATTTACAACTCACAATTGTAACTTTAAATGAGAACCTATTCCAATAATACTGTTAACTTCTTGCCTCAGTCTTACCAGCACTTGGTGATTTTCTCCCTAACTTATACTGAAAACTATTGTTAAAGTAAAACTTCTGTGACAACAGAAAGAAAAGACAAGTGGTTGGAAAGACAAGATTAACATGACACACAGAAACTAGCAAAATAGCACATTTTCCATTTACAAGGTGAAAGGACATACACAGTAACAATTGGACATCTGACTGGGATGCTAAAGATGAATGGTAATATTCACTCATTCCAATAAGCAATTTCAAAACTAGCTTAACTCCCTTTTGCCTATAGGTAAAATGAAAGTTCTGCCAAAGATTACATGACCTTAATCTTGCACCTATTCACAATTTTAAAGACAATACGAACATCAAGAACAAGTTAGGGTACAAACGATTTTAAATAGGATGGGCCAAAAAAAAAAGCTTTGCTTTTACCATTGAAACCAGATGAACTGATGCACGTCCTGCCATTAAAAGCCTTCAGGATCATTTAGGTTAATTTCTAAACCATGGTGTTTTGACAAAAATGACTTAATGTTTAACCAAACAGAAATCAAAACATTAGCGACCACTGGCCTTACAGTAGAACATCCTGTCGTAGCTCAGTGCTCAGTGACACTTGCTCTGAAAGCAGCACCTTACTTACTCAATTTATCCCAAATGACAGTAAACTCAGAGATCTGAGCCGCATCGCTTTCCTGGCTTCCCTTCCGATATCTGTGGAACAGTCGGTTGGCCAATTCGTCCAATTTAAGAAAGGAGTGATCCTTGCCCTGGGCCATTGCTAAAATGTATTGCTCTGTGTTTTATGTACACAGCTTGAAGGCAATGTGAAAGTATTCAACTGAAAGTGAGTCATTTCCTGTATGCAGTGGAGTGCACTGCAATAGCTGGCTAACCACTTAAATCTATACTTCCTGTTCCAGTATTCCGATTTAGTTCAAATAGATAGTTTAACATTCGCTTTGATTATTAACTGTATTTTAAACACATTGTGCCAGCAATAATTATGCAATTTTAGGATTAAAGTGTATTGTTTTACAATTGTATGAGTATGCACTCGATACATTCATGAATTAATAGCAGGTTTAAATGTGGATGCTACCAAGTCTTACATTCTTAGATAAGATGATCATGCTCTCTGGTGGTCAAGAGTAACAATGCAATTCAATGTGTTCATGCCTCCATTGTATGATATCAGAAACATAACATTTTGATAATATTATGCCGATACACATTATTTAAAATCCTTCTAATGAACAAAATGTGTAATTATGAGTTTAACTTTGAGTTGTATGATCAACTGAGCTGAACTTATCTTTTTCTACTACTAGCCTGGTCGCTTATCAAGTCAGTGTATCTTAACATATTAACTCATCCTGAGCCCTCGAAATGACCTTGATTTACATTTCTACTATGTAGACACAATGTGGTGCAAACGTGGAATTGTCTGTTGGCCATAGGCACCTTAGCATTTAAATGTGTTTTCAGTACTTAAAAGGTAACTGTTTACATTACAGCGTGGTGTTATTGTGCAAAACCCTCAGCCCCTCCCAATGAAAGCTATGGGTGGCTGGTACTTTGCAAGCATTGCCAATCAGAAAGCAGGTCAAGACCCAGACTGGCAACTAGTTCATTTGGACATGGTTCAGTTTAGTGGATTAACTTGGTCATTACTGAAACAAAACACTCAAGAATCAAGAGTGTGCGTGGGCACCCTGGTTTAAGTAAAGCAAGTATCTGGATCTGTAGACTAGTTTTAGTTTAGAATAATGTGACTGGGAGCTACCACTTACTTACTACACACTAGGCATGGCATTTTTATTTAGGCTACTATAATCAGCCTAACATTTGTGTTGGGATATTTCACTTTGGCTGTCAAACGTTTGAATGGATGCCTTCCTTGCAATTCCCATCTTTAAAATATACAATAATGCAACTAAAAAAACAATTATGAAAGCAACAGAACTGCAGTCAATGGGCAATCTAATGTAGACCACATAGGCCTACCTGTTGAGATCATCTATGTGTCCGCCCTACACACACTGGAAACCAACATCACCTTAACAACGTTTTTCTACCCATTTGAAAAAAAATGGACGTTATCTTTAATGTCATATTGGGTGATGATTACTGCACGGTGGGTAATGTGCTCTGGGAAAAGGACGGCTAACGAATGACTCGTCTACCATGGGCTGCTGTGCTGACATTAGACACACATGATGCATGTCTACTCTTGCCAGTTAACACAAGTAGCCACTGTGCATGGCTTGCAAACAAACCCAGGTCCCTCACTGCCCCACCGAAGACGGTCCTCTGCAACCCATGTTATTTGACGTGGGCTAGAGACCGCTATAGGCGCTGCTCTTCACGAGCAAATGGCACTGGGATTTTTTTCCCAGATCCAATGCCGAATAAATGGACAACGCTTTCTTACCGCTTTCTTGCTCGTTGCCTTTCTTGGCAGTCGCTGCGTTTCCCATCGTAGGAAGACAGGGCGATACACAGCTGGCTAGGAGGCGATGATGGGGGCGATTAGCTAGCAGGGACCTCCGTTAGCATACGCTAGCTATCTTAAAAAAATCAGCTTGCGCTAGCTGCACGGCTAACAACAACATCAACGTCTTCGTGTCGTGCTTGCGAGAACCTTCACGACAGTCCCCCCGAAATGAATTCCCCCCTCGTCGATATCTTTTTTTGTCTTTCTTCAACGGACTCTGTCGTTCAAGTAGACCTCAGCTGGAGCGAAAAACATTATGGGCTTTCACCTCAGCCTCTCTGTCGTTCTTGTTACCATTGACACACCAGTGGCCGAAAAAAACAAAACAATTTCGCACACATGGGAAGTGACGTCATTGCCGTGACTGACGCAGAGACGCAACCTCCCCCCCCCAGAACGGTTTGGATGATGGGATTTAAATGTTTTTATTTTTTTATTTAAAATATAACTTCAAACATCATATGCGTATTTATGGTACTTTCAATAGAGGAGCGGCGTGTATGAGATGCATTTAAAGCACAGCACTTAACGTGTCAGTAAAACGTTACTTGGTCATCATTAGTGTGTGTCGATTTTAATAAAACTTTTTTTTGTTGTTTATTTTAAATTGGGCTACTTTATATTGCCGTTAACTCTCTAAATATTGGATGTATTCAGCTCATGCTGATTGGCTGATTGAGTGATCACATTGGACACACATTGTATTGCATTGTATTCTAAATGAACACATGTAAGCCTATTATGAATTCCTACTAACAAAGACTTCAGATAAGACTGAACGCATTTACCTCATTTATTGTAAGAGTGTTGGATAATCTTTGTGGACAGAAAACAAGAAAAATTAAAGGATAGAGGAAAACAGAGAGAGAGAGAGAGAGAGAGAGAGAGAGAGAGAGAGAGAGAGAGAGAGAGAGAGAGAGAGAGAGAGAGAG
>JAOPJI010000016.1:4338889-4355884 GCA_027122695.1 Merluccius productus
TCTCTCTCTCCGCAGGGGGTGTTTCAAATTACACATGTTGTACACAAACAACACACGCGCGCACACGCACACACACACACACACACACCAAGGCACCTGGACCACCTTGACTAGTTGTCATTATGACATTGTTTTTATTGTTTTGTTTTTCACACCGCGCATATTCTTTTTATTTTTTGTATTATGATATTTCGGTCCCGTCTCCATACCCGGTACGGAGGCTTGAACCCGCGTCTATTGAGTAAACTTCTTCTCGAGCACCCAGCTCATTTACAACTAGATGAGAGATATGCGTGTGTGTGTGTGTGTGTGTGTGTATGTGTGTGTGTAGTACAGATCTGTACCACACACACACACATGCATGCAAATTGTCACAGCCACCACCAACCACCACAAGTACCTTTTAGTTGAACATGTGTTAGGGGTTCATTATACAAGCGAGCACACGCGAGAATAAAATATTATACACATAAACTGAACCCCAATTCGTTTGTCGTGTGGAGAGAGTTTATTGCGATTTGTTCACCCTGAAACACACACACGCACACACACACACACACACACACATGCACGCACACACTCTCACACACACACGCGCACACACGCATGAGCAAATCCTTCCCCCTTTTGTTAAGCCGTGGCACTCATTCAAGGTGATTTAGATTTTTTTTGCCATGCATGCAAGTCACATGATTTCACATCTCTCCAACAACGGTCACGAAAGGGCTACATTCATCAACAAACTCATTAAGGATTTGCGATGGTAATAGATAAACCCTCCTCCCTTTACACACACGCAAACAAGACGCGTGGACTCACACACACACACACACACACACCTGCACCAACCCAATGATGACATATTACGTGGTGTCCTATATACCTTACCCTTGGCTTGCCGTGTTTGAATGTTAATAAACAGTAAACATTGGCCCAACGTCCTGCGAATCTTCAGCCTGTGTGTGTGTGTGTGTGTGTGTGTGTGTGTGTGTCTGTCTGTCTGCTGCCCATCGGCTCCATTTACTGTTTGTCACATGTGTCGGACTTCACTTCGTTCCTTTCTCTCCGCTATCGGAGGCCGGGTTTTGTGCTGAGCGGTGCAGCTAGTGTTCAGCCTTTCACTGGCTCTTCGCCGGGGAGGCGGTGCGGCCGGGCTTCACCTAACAACCTCCTGTCTGCCGCAGCCGCTGGGCCGCCGCACCGCTGTGGAGTTGGGGGTCGCTTTGTTCGCAGTCCGCGTTGGGGGAAAAAATGGCCACGCGTACATGCCCAAGCACGCACGCACACACACACACACACACACACAAAGGCACACTCTCTCATACACATGCGCAAGCACAGACATGAACGCTATGCGCACACACACTGACGCTCATTCACACATACTTACACTCATACCCACACACACACGCACACGCACACACACCACAAAACGGCGACTGAAGCCAAACTCTTGTTTTGCTCCCCTTACTTACTACTGCTGCCTCTGACCCCATTTACTGGCTGCCTATGCAGAGGCAGGGAGGCAGGGAGGCAGGGAGTTAGGGAGGCAGGGAGGAAGGGAGGCAGGGAGGAAGGGAGACAGGGAGGCAGGAAGACAGGGAGGCAGGGAGACAGGGAGGCAGGGAGACATTGAGGCAGGGAGTCGGGAGACAGGGCGGCAGGGAGACATGGAGTTAGGGAGACAGGGAGGAAGGGAGACAGGGAGGCAGGAAGACAGGGAGGCAGAGAGACAGGGAGGCTGGGAGTTAGGGAGACAGGGAGGCAGGGAGACAGGGAGGCAGGGAGACAGGGAGGCTGGGAGTTAGGGAGACAGGGAGGCAGGGAGACAGGGAGGCAGGGAGGCAGAGAGACATGGAGGCAGGGAGTTAAGGAGGCAGGGAGGAAGGGAGACAGGAAGACAGGTGAGGCAGGGAGACAGGGAGGCAGGCAGTCTGCACTGCATCACCACCAGCCAAATGTTAACCTTGGGTTTCAAGGATTCCTGTACTGCGGTTACCGCGTAGCTCTGTGTGTGTGTGTGTGCACCGTGTGCTCTGCATAAGGCCGTCACTCAAACCCCCCCAGGTTCCCTCTTTCTGAGTTTAGTTTAGTTTAGTGTGTGCATGTGTGTGTGCATGCGTGTGTGTGTGTATGTGTGTGTGGTGTGTGTGTGACAAACGGGCCTTAAGGACTTCGGGTGTTAATGTGAAGGGAAGGAGTCACGCTGAGGTATAGCGCAGCACCGAGACCCCACCCCGCACACCCCCATCCGGCCCCTAACAAGGAGGGAGAAGCGAAAGGGAGCGGAGAGAGGAGAGAAGAGAGAGAGTCTCCTCCTGCTGCATTAGCACTTCTGATGGAAGAGCGTGGAAGAGAAAGAGTGTTCTCTGTCTAGGAGTCTCCCTCTAACCCTCCCACCTCCTCCCTTTCCCACCTCTCCCTTTCCCACCTCTCCCTTTCCTCTCCCCACCCTGCTCCTCGCCGCATCCGCTGGCATCCTCTGATCACGGCCCCTCACTCTGCCCCTCACTCTGCTCTCTGAGTGTCAGAGACGGAGAACCCAGGAGGAGAATAAATGAGGTGTGACAGTGTGTCCATGTCGCCGGGTTGTACTCTGGCTGTCTGATCTGTGTGCGTGCGCGTGTGTGTGTGCGTGTGTGTGTGTGTGTGTGTGTGCAAGTGCACGTGTGTGGCATGGAGGAGGTGGAAGAGGAGGAGGAGGAGGAGGAGGAGGAGGAGGAGGAGGAGGAGGAGGAGGAGGAGGAGGAGGAGGAGGAAGAACAACCAAAAGACTGTCCGGGAGAAATCTTCCTATCGCATTTCTCTGCCAAGTGCCCTCGGGAGGGAGAGTGCAGCTTTGCAGGCGGGGATATTATCAATAGAGACCTCCCCCCCCTACCCTCCCCAAGGCAACCTGGGAGACAGCGGTGGAGGCAGCCACTGACTGACTCACTCCGGCCTATTAGTCCACAGCAGGGTGCCTGCTGCATGGGTGGGGTGTGGCGTGGGGATTGGTGTGACTGGAGTTTCTTCCAGACAAAGTGCTCTCTCTTCTCCAACCCCCAGATGCTCTCTCGCTCTCTCTCTCTCGCTCTCTCTCTCTCTCTCTCTCTCTGGGGTGGGGTTTTTCTTTTTTATGCTGCCACGGTGTCTTTGTTGTTGTAGACATGAGTGGATCGTGATGTCGGTATTGATAAGGGAACACACTAACAGTCATTTTCTTTAAGAAACGTGCTTCATGAACATCATTATTATTCCATTTGGTGATATTTTGTCTTTCTTCTTCTTCTTCTTCTTCTTCTTCTTCTTCTTCTTCTTCTTCTTCTTCTTCTTCTTCTTCTTCTTCTTCTTCTTCTCCTCTTTTTTTGTGAAGTTTGGTTTGTATCTATACCCTGTATCCTTTCATCTTTTTTTCATGTTTTTTTTTTTAATTCTTTGACTTTGAGTGCATCGTCACATTGCGAAGGTATTTATTTATTTAAAAGACGAGTGAAATAATGTGTGTGTAGTGTGTGTGTGTATTTAATGAGGTTGCCTGGCTTGTTTGGGTGTTGTTTGGGAGTCGGAGAAAACATTTGAAGCCACAAAGTAAACAGAGAGAAGCGTCGGGAGGTAGTTGGGGAGTATGTGAATAAACACATACACAGAAGCACTTGGCCGGTGGCAATAATGTATCAACCGCAATTAAAAGTTCATATTATTATATAAATTAAACTTTGTAAATCATAAGACATAAAGCATAATTTCCAACAACCATTTCATACCCTCATATCATAAGTGAGTAAATATATATTTTCAGGAACAAAAATGGTCCAAAAAAGCATGTTAAAATTTAATTCATATCCCCCTCTAATAATGTGCTTGTCATTGCAGCCCATTGCGGACTACTAATTCGCTCTGTCATTCAAGTATTACCTTTAATTTAACTGGAGGAGGGAAATCTCCTGGGCCAATCAGCATTCAACGCCAGTCTCTGGGTTCACACGGGTGGAATACCCAAACCACAGCTCAATCTCCGAGACATTGAGGACACGTCGGGTCCGTCCGGAATCACTTTAACAGGTGGAACGGACGTCGTTACTGTGGAGGAATTTTAAAACGTTGACCCGCGGTGAGGCTTTCCCCACAGCAGCCGCCAGCTCTCCTTTCATCTTTCTCTCTCTCTCTCTCTCGCGCTCTTCATATCTGTCTCTCACTCTCTGGCACCACTTCAAGTGTCCATCATTGTATATGGGTCTCGGGTTGCACCGGCGCGAAGGACGCCGGGGCTGTTGCGTTTGAGCGGCAGGGGTGGACATAGGTGACCGGTGCCCTGCCTGACCTTTATTCAAACATCCTTCAGGTATCGCTGTCTCTGTACACCACTACTCTGGTGGACTGGAAACAAAACCTGTCTGGACTGGACGTCAAGTGTTGTTCCATGCCATCGCATTACAATCGTGCGGAGGGGGGGGTTACTACGGTAACGGATACGGCAGGTCTCGGTTTGCTAGTTGGCTAGTTCTATGCACACGCACACACACACACACACACACACACACACACACACACACACACACACACACACACGAGTCAAAGGCTGACATGGACGGTGGACTGCGGCGAACATCCGACAAACAGAGATGGGTTTTTGCTTCAGCTTCTGACATCCTGTGACATCTCCGATTTTACCACAAGGCCTACATTAGGTGTTCAGTGTTACGTTACACAGTAGGCTCATTGTTCAGTTATTTCTGCACAATGTAAAAAATAATAGCTTACTTTCACATAATCTGTATCGAGTAGTGTGGCTGATTAAAAAAACTGCATGATTTTGTGTGTGTGTGTGTGTGTGTGTGTGTGTGTGTGTAGGAAAATCTTCATTTGAGAGTGAAGTCATTCCACATAAAATCAGTTTACCTTTGCACAAAAAAATAACTTTCCCAGAATTTGTTCAAGGGTGAAAAATATATTTAAAAAACTGCTTAAATCCAGGGCAGGTCAACTAGAGTAGGTGATATTAACAAACAAATTCCTTTTTTATTTATTTGGAGTTTTTCAGGTCTTTCAAAAAATAAGTCAGAATAATCAGCCTTGTGTCAATTACCCTTGAATGTGCACGCTAGGGGTTTGAACAAATGTGAACTAACCCATTGTGTGATAATTAGCAAAATGTTCCTCATACATTAGAAGCACTGAATAATTAGCCTTTCCTTGCAGAACTTTTAACTTGCTGGTTCATCCTTGAACTGAAAACTTTGCCTTCGCTAATTGATATCACTGACAAGGTGCATAGAGTATACTGCACAACATGTTCACAAGAGTCACATTTTCTTGAATGATATTTAAGGAAAGTTGATGAATGAAATTAAACGATGAAGCAATGAAATTAAACATACACATTCAGTTGACAAACCAAATATATGATCAACGTCACTCTGATTACGTTGAAATTATGTTTGGGACTGTATAAGAAGAACAACAACAACAACAATAATGAAACGACAGAACAATATTTCAGTAATTCATATGACATGAGATAAAACCTTAAGTTAGGTTCTACCTTTGTGTTATTCTGTTATGGTATTATATTATATATATTTTGAAATCATTCCTCAGTAGTGTATTTTCATTGTTTCAAAACTCAAATTATAAAGAGCAACAACATGTTGACACGTTGCCGTGTACAAACCAAACTAGTTGTCCATTCCATCAGTAGACACAGAGCAACCTGTTGGACTGCGGCTGAAGCAGCTCTAGGATGTCTTCTCTGAGTTTCCTCTTAAGAGGATCCACGACTGCATTCATATTATTAATATAGCGTATTTCTGCTTAGCTTTTGCTGTAACGTGAAGACTGTACAGTCTTTACAGACTGTAAAAAGGAGATTCATTAAAATGACAATGCCTTTAATGATTTGACAGGTATTGCTTATTGTAAACAACATAAAGCAGTTTATTGAACCAACAAACTCCTTGGAATAGGGGAATGAAAAGCCTCCTTGAATGTCTCACAGCTTGACAAGTGGCCTGAAAGCTGAAGAAATATACAAGATGTCAGAGGAATAACCGGCAGAATACAAAGGACGACAGAAAAGAAAAGAGGAAGTTCAGATAGATAATGTAGGGGTACACACGCACGCACGCACGCACGCACACAAACACACGCACACACACACACACACACGCACAAATAAACCAACCAAGACAACTCTGCAGAGTTGTCACAACACACTGACCTCGACACCTGACGGCGTGTCGATGATTGAATGAAGATGACGCATGAAACACTTTTAACAATGAAACCACTGACTGTGGACTCTAATTACTTTTGCCAATCAACATTTGTTTCTCTTTGCTGTATACTAATAGATATACACACATATGTGTGTGTGTGTGTGTGTGTGTGTGTGTGTGTTTTGTGTGGAGTGTGCAATGTTCACCTGTGTGGTAAAGTGGTTTACTGATAGAAAACCACCCAGGAAAGATATTGTATGTATGTGTGTGTGTGTGTGTGTGTGTGTGTGTGTGTGCGAGAGAGAGACAGAGAGAGAGAGCGAGAGAGAGAGAGAGAGAGATGATGAAAGATACGATTGCCATCAGCAACGTAACTTAGTATAAAGATGGGACAAAAGAATAGCATGCGCGTCAGCATGCTATTTAAACATGTGCAATCTATAACCCATGTTTTTTTCCTCCACTGCATCAACTGTAAGGGAAGTCATTACAGCTAAATATATACCTGGTCCGTTTTCTAGAGCATGTTTTTTTCTTAATGATTTCTCTGGAGATGGAAAAAGTTAAACCCAACATTGCTTCACTCACAAAACTTGGGGCCGACAAAACTGAAACAGCTCTAACAAGAGTGTGTGTGTGTGTGTGTGTGTGAATGTGTGTGGGGGGGTGACTTTGGTCTCGTCCGTGACTTTACATTGCATGTAAGTAGCTATGTCTCGGTGCGCGCGTGTGCGTGTGCGTGTGCGCGCGTGCGTGCGTTCGTCAGTCTGAAGTCTGTAGCAGCGGCGTGCCCTCTTAGAGTAGAGGAGCCCGGGGGGGCCCATAGGAGCCGGGTAAAAAATAGCCTGCAGGCTGATTAGGAGCAAGGCAGCAGGGGATTTTAAAAGCCTGCTCATTACTACACCTGTAAGGCTTCCTTAAGTAGCCCTGCTGCCGAGCCCAGCTGCTCACATCTGCCACAAGCTCTCCCCGACGTCCGTAAACTACTCTTATGCTTTTCTTTTTGGCGTTCTCCGGGGGCAGTCAGAATTCAAGATGGAGACAATTGCGCGTAATAGCTCTGGCCCTAAAATTTTTTTTAAAAAAAACGACAAAATAAACACCCCGCGCTCCCTGTCGTGGTCATTACATCACCATATGGAGCATGGATGTTTTGCTGTTGGACGTGGCGTTAAAAAAGTTTCATTTAGTCCAAACCCCTCCCTTACTCCCTCCCTCTTCCCATCTGTGGTGGGCAGACAGCGGCGGTGCACTGGTAGCTCAGGGCTGCTCTAATGCCCTTTACATCGCACAGGAGGAATGCTGCAGCTCCCACTCCCTCCATTTAAAGGGAAGGGACGTGCCACCACTCCTTTAATAGAATTCCTTCTCTAGGGGTTGATCGGAGCTGTCCTCTGTAAAGGGTATGTAAACACTAGTGATGGGTGAGGGTGGATGGGGTGGTTGGTAGGGGATGGCGCTCAGTGCCGATTGAGGCCGGCAATCTGTGGGGTCTGCGAAGGCCACGCCCCTTCCAGTCAAAGCCGCGCTGGGGTCGCCTCAGCCCGCGCTGACCCTGGTTGACTCCCATCAGCCCTCCCGCTGGGAGAGTAAAACAAACGCACCCCCCACAGACAGCCTGTTTAGAAGTCTGTCCCCCAGTCACCCTATGCAGCGAGAGAGAGAGAGAGAGAGAGAGAAAGAGAGAGACAGGGAGGGAGGGAGATAGAGAGGGAGGGAGATAGGGAGGGAGACAGAGAGAGACACACACACACACACACACATACACACACGTGCATAAACACACACACACACACACACACACACACACACACACACACACACACACACCCCCACACATCCAGCTGCATTTTTCTTTTCCCATAATCCCGCTGTCTCACTTCTGTTATCAGAGCCCTGAACTGTGGCCCGTGGAGTCAGCATGCTGACTTGCCCACACACTGTTTTTACACACCACAGACCAGGTCGTGTGCATGTGTGCGCCGCACAATGGGCTGGTACAAGTCACCCTGGGCCTGAAGTTCTTGCATTAGCTGGGGGGGTGTGTGGGGAGGGGGGTAGCGCTTGTGAAGGACACATTAGATGATAAAACTCAAATCCATGCTCTTGTTAAAGAGAACTTGCCTTTCGGACAATGAACATATTTTTCGTTATTATGAAAGCCCCTTTGCAAGTCAGAGAGTGAAGTGCAGTCGGTCATATCAGCGCTCACGAGAACCCAGGGCTCAAAACATGTAGGTCAAGGCTTGTTTATTTTCAGCCAAAGGCCCTATGGGCCTTATTCACCTATGGCGGCCATCTTGGTTCTAAACGCCAGCTGGGTGGGGGAACTGACCCAGCTAGCGTTTAGAACCAAGGTGGCCGCTAGGTGGAGAAGCTCTTATTAGCAGGTTTTATTTATGGGCGTCGGGGTGATGAGGGCCCCCCTGGAGACCCACTAGGAGAACTCTTGGGGGGGTCTTTTCAATTAAGCTATTCAAATGAGATTTAAAATATCTATTCAATAAATATGCACGTCTTATTCTGTGTAAGAATATTGTATATAACGTGTGTGTGTTACAAATTTAACCACCCCCACGGTGGATTATACAATTTTTCCCAATATGTAACCTACTGCATTTGTCACTTAACCCCTAGGAGGTACAAACAAGCAGATTGCATGTTGTTTTATTTTCCCCCTGCGATAAAAATTATTGCAAGAAAATATAAAATTGCTATATACAATACCCTGCTATGACCAGACATGTCAAAAAGAAGATCAACTAAAACTCTTGAATTCTTTGGTTTGAAAAAAAAAAATGATAGCCAAGAAAGTAAAAGTAATAAGTAAATGTAAAAGTTTCTCAATGTGATCTAGAATGGATACATTATTAGCCTCAATTATATAATTAATATATATAAATGTTGTATGTTGCAGTTCATATTGCACATTTTACTGAAAGGGCCTGTAAATGCAGAAAATTATGTTGCATTGTGAAATGTATTTCTGGGGGACAACCCCAAGGCACGTTGTACTAGGCGGTCTCCCCCACCTGAACAATACTTCCTACGGCCTTGCATAGCGGTATATTGTCTCAAAGTTTCTGGTGTTCTCTAGCTGTGACGCATCACATTTATGGGGAAAAAAACCCTAAATGTGACAGTATAATTCGCACCCTGCCTATTAGCCGGATAATTGTAGTCCCATCTCTGTTGACACGTCTGCAATTGCACACATTTATCACTGTCCATCTTCCTGTGGATCATTAAAATGTCTCTTTTACCACAAAAAAAAAAAAAGGATGTCAGCTTTGAGCTCTTTTAAACATATTTCAATCAAATTGTAAGGAAGAAAAGTCAGAGTTTTTCAAGTCCAAAGAAAGTTTTTCCATCTTTATTTTATTTGAATGGCTTCCATCTGTAATAGATGAGTCAGGAAATGGTTTTCTTCCACTTAATATACATCATCGAGGTATCTGATATTTTCTGTTCAAATATCTAAAGATTTAATTAATTTGAGCTTTTGTTCTTCTGAGCTCCATTTTGAATAGGCAGTGTGTTGACTACAGACTTGTGTAATCTAGCAAGCAGAGCAGAGAATAAGCGGATATTGAAAAAGGACAAATAGGTTTTTCAAAGCTTTGTCGTGTTCTCAATCCATTGTTACAAGTTTTGTTTTCCGTTCATTCTCTGCCGCGCGTGTGTATACACTACATATTTTAAGCACAAACAGACACTTGACACATTACACTATACATTCACATTACATTGACATTGACATTATGTATACATCTCCTCCTAAGTACAACACAGGCCTACATTTGTCTCAGTCTAACTCTTGGTACTGGGAGATAATCAATGCTCTGGAATGCAAGACACCCCCCCACACCACTGTCTCCCTCCCCTCTCTCTCTCTCTCTCTCTCTCTCCTTTATTATTTTCTTCATCTCCTTCCTTACCCACCCCTGCTGGTTCTTCCTGTCTGGCTGGGGAGGAGTGCCAGATCTGGGGCTGGGGCTGGGGCTGGGCGGGGGGGCACGGGGGAGTGAGGGGTTGAGGGTCAGTGGAGGCCTGGCGTGCTGGAGGGATCCACATTGACTGTATTTATTGTTTCATGTATTTCCTTCCCTGGGCTCCTCGGGGGCCCGGGGGGGGCCACCGGGGGTCTACAAGGTTGAGGCAGAGTTCACACCATGACCACGTGAACTCCTCAACTACAAGGGCCGTTTAACCGCACAGCATGTGTTCTGTCCGTGTGTGTGTGTGTGTATGTGTGTGTACGTGTGTACGTGTGAGAAAGAGATTGTGTGTGTTGTAGTGTGCTCTTAACCCTCCCTCCCCCCCCAAACACACACACAAAACCTTTTTAAGATAATAAATTCAATGAGGAACACACATAAAGACACACAGTTCCACAAAATCACAGACTAATACACTACACACACACACACACACACACACACACACACACATACACACACAACACACACGCAACACACACACAAACACACAAACACAGCTGTACGCTCTCAGAAAAAGGATGTTTAGTGGCTGGTGACTCTTGGCATTCTCATTTACTTTTGTTTGGCAACAGTTCTAACATTTTAACCACCCCCTCCTACACAGACATGCGCACACACGCACACACACACGCACACACACACACATGTCGCATGGTAGCGTCTCTTCAATCATACATTGTTAAAACGCTTTGTGCGCTTTATGCACGTTTCAACATGATGTACAGTGGATAGTTGGACAGTGGATAAATGCCTCCCCTACATAGGCCTATATTCAACAAAGGCGTACGCTTCTGTGTGCTTTCATACATGCGCTCTCCTGCTGGGGATGAGTCGAGCCTGAAGCTCTATAGACATAGATATCTAATAGATCATATAGATCAACTAGATCATATAGATCACATATGTATCAACGGGATCACATAAATCACATATCAATACAAAACAGTGGAATTATTAAGTCATTATCGGGCTGTCCAATATTTCCATATGCTATGTATTACAGTAAAACTGATTTCGATTAATGTACAGGATTGGAAATGTATGGAAAACTACCCCCCCCCCCAATGTAAATGTGATTTCATGCCCTAGTAATTAATTCCTAGGCCGAGTTAAAAAATAAAAAAATAAAAAAATAAAGGTTTTAAATAAAGGTGATCGGCCGATTGCAGTATGTGAACAGGTGCATTGAGCATCAATCAGGTCTATGCAACCTTAGGCTGAATAAGATTTTTTCTAAATAGCCCTATTAGATTGAAATTATACAGCCTATATATAAAAAAAAGATATAGGCCTATACCTACTATTACCCACTATAGTAGGCCTACTAAAACGTTGATATCGTACTCAACACAAAGGAGAAAAAAAAAGGAACGAGAAATGATCATTTGAATTAATCCACGTTTCCAGGTGGTTAATCTCATCTCGAGCTCCTCGCTCACAGCCAATCACAATATTGCGTTCGTTCTCATTAGCGCTTAATTAACAGGCCTACACCTGTGGCACCCGCACCTTTAGAAGCACGCCGTGCGTCCTGCATCGGACCAAACCAAACCGAGGTTTCCTTTTAGTGTTGCAAGTTTGTGATCTAGATTATTTTGTGTAACGTCGCTAAATAGCTTGTGTGTGTTTTTGACTGAGCAATCCGGACCAACGTAGCCACCAATGGGGGAGCTTCAACGAGGAACACCTTAGTGAGTATCCTGACCCAACTGTATTCTGTCATGAGCTGGTTGAACCGGTTTGGATTTGTTTGGGCTGTTGGCTTTGGGTGAGTTTTGTTGTGAAATTTTGCACCGCACACATTACACTTCTTATCTCCTTGCACACAGACATGTGCTATCAGTATCCCTGTTCTTTCCCCTCCAACTTTGACATGGCTTTACTGGTTGTAGCTTGTGTTTTTGACTGTAGTTCTTGTATACGTTGTTTTGTATTAACTGGGGTGGACGAGCTGACTGACTTGAATTAGGTTAGTTGAGGAGTAAGTATGCATCACATTACCAGATATTGGCGTGCACTACACCATTTTGTCATTGGATATTTTGGTTTACAAACCTCACAGGTGCCAAGGCACTGGCGCAGTTGAAGGTATCTTGACCTCCAACCATAAGAAACCAATGGAATTTATTCGGGTGAACTGCGTACGTCCTCCCAAGTGCCAAATGTGTATGTCCTCCAAGTGCCAACATCTCTAGGGTTGAAGCCTGGCAGACCAAAACGAGTGGCGTAAAGGACCTCCCCAAAGTAAAGGACCTGGTTCTGGTCCCACTGGACCTTTTTGGAAGTCTTTCAGACACTGGTGACTGACTAGACAAATGACGTGGGTGTGATGAGGTTTTGTTGCATGTTTAACTTGTTGGGTTCGGCTTGGCAGAATGTTTGCATGCTAGACTTTGAAGCTTTAGTCATGTCTTGGATGCTTACCGATTTACTCATGCATCGCCACTTGCACACACTACTCTTGACACTCTCCATTTCATATCTAGTCTTTCCTTCCTTTCAATACATTTGAAGCTGCCTGCAAGTTGGACTGCTGCTTGATACGCAGTGTGGTTTATTTCTGTGCAATGTTGTTTATTTCTGTGCCTCTGGTCGTGTCATTTGTGCAGGCTCCTGTCAATGTGTTAATGGGTTTGTTGGGAGTTGTTTTTACTACTTTCTTCCAACACTGTCTTAAACTTTGCAATCAGTTTAGTAAATGGTTTGTTGCAACGCAACTTTGCTTGAACTGTGCATTTTTATTTGAATATTAGTACACTTGCTTTTTAAATGATGTTTGGCAAACCTGAACATCTTCCCTGGCAAAGCTTTAGTGTGACAAATTTACATTTTTGACACATTTATTTTACTTGACATCACAAGTTGCAAATTTACCATTGGAAGATTTGTACAAACCGTCAATAAAGGCAAGTAAAGTTTCCCACGTTCCAATGAGATTAACTGAGGCACTTGATGATTGGACTAAAATGTATTCACCATTTGTTTTGCATTTACCATTTGTTTTGTATTGCGGCAGGTTTCCCTGACTGTACCAGAACCATCTTACCAGACATGGCTCATGCTGGCCTTCATAATGGTGAGATATTTTATATTAACCAGATTTGTAAAAAAAGGAAATTCTAAATGCTTAAATATTGAACGCCCCTGCGGGGAAGGTAACTTTAAAGGCAACTTTCAAGCAGAGCTGTTTGAATGATGTGTATTCTAGAGGTTGCAAATCAAATGTATCTTTGAAATACAGGACTGATGCTAAGACCACAAGCGAGTGGTACAATCCAACAGATGAGAAAGGTAAGATGGGCCTACTGAAATTCAAACCATGGCTTGGTTGAATTTAGTTTGTAATTAATCCTTTGACATTAGCAGTATTAGCACTCGTACAAAAGTTCTGGTTTACTTTAAACAAGCCTTCATCCACTATAGGATTTCTCTGTATTGTGACTTGTGTATTTGAGCCATGGGTATTAGATGACATAAGATGATCACAATGGAAAGAAAATGATAAAAATGGAAACAGTGCAAATCAAGGAAGCATAGCAATAATTATAAGATACAAGATATATACATAGCCTAATTAGTTTTGGTTGTCAAGTATGTTACTTTGACACTAGTAATGCATACTTAATTCCTAAAGCTACTTTTTTGTAGAAACTTCATGCATTTGGACTTGTAGTTGCGCTAATATTGATTTAATGTTTTGATTGTTCTCTGCCTCATCTATAAGTGATGCAATGACCTGAGTTAACAGGTGGTGCCGTCACTGCATTTTAGGGTATTTGAATGCCCATCAAATGGTCATATTGATAATTAAAAATCTGCTCATTATAAGCAGATTGCGCTGAAAACACTTGCATTACATTATCAAAATGTTTTCTATCATCCACTCACGCATCATCCACTACAGATCATGAGGACTGAACAAAGTTGATCTACACCACTCTCCTGGACCAGTGACATCATTTGACTTGTCTAATCTTATTATTATTTCTGTAAACCATATCTGAGCCCTACTCCAACACCCCTAACTATAGGAACCATTTTTGAAGGGAGCGACCAAAGGGATACCGCTGGAAATAAACCACATATAACCTAATTACCCAATCTTGACCATCTATAGCCTAGTACCTAAACATAACCATCACTAACCACCTACACTCAAACCAAATACCTAAACTCTGTAACCTAATAACTAAACATAACTATCTCTAACCTAATGCCTAAACTCTCTAACCTAAACATAACTACTTCCAACTGAATACCTAAACTCACTCACCCAAACATAAATATCTCTAACCTAATACCTAAACACTCTAACCTAATACCTAAACATAACACTCTAACCTAATACTGAACCTCTCTAACCTTAACATAACTCTCTAACCTTAACATAACTCTCTAACCTAAACTTGACCATCTCTAACCAAATGTGTAAACTTAAGCATACCAAACGTATACCTAACCCTAAACTTTGCGATTTCAAACTTTATACAATTACACAATTAACATTCACACTATATCTAAATCTAAACATGTCCCTTTAGTCTCCCCTCAATGTTTTAATTGTAATTTAATTGTCAAGGGTTACAATGCTTCAGATATCTGATAACATTTAACACATTCATAAAATGAACCAGATTTTTTGGTTTGTTTTGGGTTTTTACATTTTTATTTTTTAAATGTTTTCACAATGAAACTATATTTAGGGAAGTTTGATGCAAACCAGCTCTATGTGCAACCATTGGAACTCTTTCAGTTGGTTAATTTTAAGATCTTATGGTGCTGTGGGTTGAAGGTATTTATGAGGTGTGTTGACATCTTTAGCGTTTCTTTTTTAGGTCACAAAGTGTTTTCACAAGAAGGTGCTCAAAGAATATCATGCTTGAAATGTAATGACACAAATTCTGGTTTACATGAATGTTTGTGTATGCAAGTAAAATCTGTACTTTCCATGGTATAACTTCAACAGCTGGCATGTTGACCCCTCCAGTTAATTAAAACTCCTATGTAATTTTCATTGCACTTTTCTGCTTTTGATCAAAAGTATGCAAGTTAGTAAATGTCTATAGAATAAAACCATTCCAACCACGACTCTTTACCGACCCAGGGAATCATGCTTTCAAGTTCAACATGGCCTGTGCCGACCAACAGCGGGAAAATACAATGAAAGGACGTGGCGTCAACACTAATTTAGTAAAGTGGAGAACCTATTAGTGTCTTGGCTGTTGGTAATATGCCACATTGGAAAGATCTCACGGTTACCTGTCTTGAAGATAGTTGCTACTCGCTCTTTGTGTCGGTGACAGTCATTCCAAAAAGGCCAATGCACTCTGGTGCTGAGCCTAGCTATTAGAGTGCCAAGTTATATTGTCCCTTTTTAAAGGTGCTGTAGTTAAGGTTTAAGGGCTACATTTTGGGTGTAATTTGTTAACTGCCATAGCAATCTGTCAGCTAATAATACAATTCCGGGAATCTGTTCTGGTTGACTGCGCCTCCCTCTATACCACTGAATATAACGTTTTAGACCGTTCCAGGCTAATTTCTGACCAATCGGGGAGTCTTTTAGATTTAGTTTGGCAAATCCATCTCACCTGTCAGTCACAGCCGCACACGTTATGGCTTTCAAATTAATATTACAATGTCAGTCAAATTTGGGGGGTGGAAATGTGCAATCGATTTGAACAAATGTGTCAGATTATTGTGGTGTGTATGTGTGTATCTCCCATGTAACACACCCCCCCCCCCCCTTCTGTGACCTCCACTGACTCCCTGTAGCAGCCCGCATCAGATTAAAGACAATGGTACTGACCTACAAGGCTGTCAATGGAACTGCCTCCCCCTTACCTCCAATGGTCAGACCCAATGCCCCAGCTCGAGCTAGTTATACTACCTCAGCTGGCCGGCTGATACTGCGGTCGCTAAGAGGTCGCAAAGGTCGCTCAGCCACGTCGCAACTCTTCTCTGTTTTGGCGCCGCTATGGTGGAATGAGCTCCCTGCGATGTCAGGATTGCAGAGTCCCTCACCAGCTTCCACTAGACTCGAGACCCATTTGTTCAGAGTTCACCTGGACTCTGCATAGCCTCCCTCCTCTACCAAACATCTTACGCACTTATTATATGTTCGTATGTTCTGGCAATTAAGTCGTATAGCATCTTACCCTAGCTATCCATGCTGTATACCAGAAAAGATAGCTAAACCTAGCAATTATGACGCGCTTAGAAACTGTATTGACATCCTTGCTGTACAGACAGTGATATATTGTTTTCCTTTTTACTGACAAAAGCGCCTAAATGTAATGTAAATATATAGGTGTATTAATTTGTTAAATGGCCTAGCTCCCAGTTAGCAGCCAGTGGCTGTTTAACCAAGTGAGGAAGATGTCCTTTGTGTCTGTCCAAAATGACATGCACACGTAGGCCTACACATTGTGCATACACCAAACATGCTCTATGTACTGTAGTGAAAGCACTTGCTGGGGAATTTGGAAAGATATTTACTGTAACGGTTTGCACTACCACTAATGAAATAAAGAAAATAACTAACTTTACATTATGATTCCTATAGCTTTTCTGCACTCTGTCCAGTAGTGGTTTCGATAAACTAGGTTGGGTAACATTTTTTGAAGCTACTCCCATTTTGCTTGTAAGCTTTGATTTTTCTCAGCCTAACTTATAAGTCTCTTTGGATAACAAATGTCTGCTGCTTGCATGCATTACATTTCTTGTGTGTGCGTGTGTGTGTGTGTGTGTGTGTGTGTGTGTGTGTGTGTGTGTGTGTGTGTGTGTGTGTGTGTGTGTGT